>PVHX01008045.1:0-86400 GCA_004024805.1 Geosciurus inauris
AAAAAAGCAAAACACAGAATGAAAGAAACATGTACTTTGTCTCACATGTACCTAAGGAAAATATCTATCTAAAATCTATAAAGAGTTGTTACAATTCTACAATAAGAAAACATGCAGTCTGATAAAAATTTTAAAAGGCGCTTCACAGCACTACTGGTGTGTCTCTGCATCAGGTACAGCCAGAGGAATGAGAAGTTGTGCTCCATTTGTGTACAATGTGTCAGAATGCTTTCTATCAGAGATTCCCTGGAAGCAGCAATCTAGAGGCAGCAATCCACAGAGCTCTCTGGTTTATGGTTTAATGGAGCACACAAGTGAGTACATCTCTTGAGACCCAGTTTTCCTATATGAAGAGTATGTAACAGCAGTATCATGGAACCATCATAAATGGCTAGCAACCTGTGAGTATACAACTGCATTGTAGTTAATCATGAAATTTTACGTAGCAATGAAAACAAGTAAAAATGGAGCTGCATTTATTAATAGGAATGAGTAAGTGAAAAGAAACTAATTGGAGAAGATATCATTATTAATTTGATTATTTACACAAAAATTTTAATGTGCCAAGCAATAATAGATTATGGATACATATACATATGTTATATTTTATAATTAAAGCAAGAAATTATACATGGGGATGATATATCAAATTTGGAAAAGAATCTCTGGACTTTTGTACTTTAAACAAAGGAGTTCTTGAAAGTTAAGAATATGATAAAAGAAGTTAAAAATTTCTTAGAAAAATGAGACGATAACATTGAAGACATTTTATAGAAACTATAGCAAAAAACCAGAGTGAAAAATAGAAAGAAAGAGATAAAAATTAGGAGACTCACCTAGGAGGTCTAGTAACCGAATAATAGGAGCTCAAGAAAGAAGTCAGAGAAAACTAAAGAGAGGAAAGTATCAGAGAAATAAAATTTACCAGCACTGAAGGCTATGAGTCTTCAGAGACCACCCAGGGCAATGGTTAAAAACAGACAGACTTGTATCAAAGCACATACATGTGAAATTCTAGACTATTGCTGTATTTTTCAGGGTTATTAACGCATGTGCTACAGCAGATGATCCTTAAATATCTTAATGGCTTAACATAAGCAAAGTTTATCTTTCTCTTATGCAAAATCTAATGCATTTCAGGTGGTTGTACTCCACCCTATAACTATGCCACTTGGATGTGTTGCCTGAGATAGCTGTGGCAAGGGAAATAGGATTGGAGGTAGCACACTGGTTTTTCCACTTCCTTTTCTTGGAGTTAACATGGGTTACTTCTTTCCTCAGGTCACTGTTTAGAACTTGGTTTTAACCTAACTATAAGGAAGTTGGGAAACTTATAGGACAGTACCAAACACATGATACTTGGTGCTTTGTGTATAAATAAATAGTTAAAAAAATAATTACACATTGTCAGAGAAAAACAAACCAGTTACATACAGACACAGGACTAGGAAACAAAATGGCTTTGGATTTCTCAGTGGCAATAAGGCAAGTTAGAATACACTGGAGTAAATGCTTTCAAAATTTTCAATTAAGCCATTTATACTTAGAATTCTATACCCAAACTATCTATCAAGGGTAGGTGTAGAATTTAGACATTCCGGGTCTCAAACAATTTACCTTTCATGTATCTTTTCTCAGGAAGCTACCAGAAAATATTCTCCATCAAAGGGAGAGTAAAAGGCAGATACAGGATCCAGGGAAAGCGAGATTCAATACAGGAGAGAGGTGAGGAGACCAGTCAGGGTTACGCAAAGGGAGAGCCCTTTATCAGATAGAAGCAGGTGAGACTCTAGGAGAGAATTCTGTGTGAAGATGTAATTGACAGGGGCTGGGGTTATGGCTCAGCGGTTGAGCGCTTGCCTTGCATACGTGAGGCACTGGGTTCGATCCTCAGCACCACATAAAATAAATAAAGATATTGTGTTCATCTACAACTAAACAAAAATACTTTAAAAAAAAGATGTAATTGACAGAGCACCTGAGTGTATTGGGAGCAAATTTAAACAATTGGCAATGAGTTACTTGGAAAAAGAAGAAAATGTGCCTAAAGATAATTATTAAATCCAGAGAAAGCAAAATATGTGCATGGAGGGACTTTAATGGGCTTACTATACAACTCAGCTGTGAGCTCATCAAAATCGTGCTCCAGGCATATTGGGAGTTTGAAGGGATTGGAAGAATGAATTTGGGGGATTTGGGGGAGAGGATGGAAAGGGAGTCAAATGTCCCTGGGTTAAATTCCTGGTGTGTGTGTGTGTGTGTGTGTGTGTGTGTGTGTGTGTGTGTATAAATACCCAAAGAACTAGCCATTAAACAAATGCAAGTATTTACCTCTGGGAAAAAGGTGGGGAGGCTGAAGATTGCTATTAGTCAACTTTAATCTAGCTGATTCTTAAAATTATGTACTATATCACTCTGATAAATTGAAAAATTAAAAAAGAAAAGCCAAACTCTGGAACGATAGATGTAGTATGATACAATATTTGTAAACGCCTTCACACTGTATTTTATAGATACATACATATGTGTGTGTGAATGACTGTAGAAAGACTAGGATATCCCCACCAAACTGGGAATGGGGTTACCTTTGGAGAGGCAATTCTGATATTTAGAGCCTGGGATGGTGTTTAGCAGAGAATTTGGCTTTATTGTCATAAAAATGAATTTATGTGTTATCTGTGAAATTAAGCATGCATAAAAGACAATAAATAAAGACAAAACTGTGCCTTAGATCTAGAATGTAATGACCTAATTAAAAAGCCACTTTGCACTTACCCTACTTTTGCAGAACTGGCAGTGAAGATGTCAACAGGCAGGGCCAAGCTGAGTGAAAAAGCATTGTAAGGTGTGTAAGCAGGGCTGTCACCAAGTGGGGGCAATGCAGGAGAACTTTGCTTAGGGTCACTGTGGATCACTGTGTGCCAATAATCTTATCCAAAGCCCACAGAGAGATTTGCACATTTTCTTTTTGGTACCGGAGATTGAATTCAGGGGTACTCAACCACTGAGCCACCTCCCCAGCCCTATTTTGTGTTCTATGTAGAGACAGGGTCTCACTGAGTTGCTCAGCACCTCGCCCTAGCTGAGGCTGGCTTTGAACTCGCGATTCTCCTGTCTCAGCCTCCCTAAGTGCTGGGATTACGGGCGTGCGCCACTGCACCCCGCTGAGATTTGCACATTTTCAATTAGAAAGTCCATTCAGGTGGAAGCTCATTATTACTGTCTCCATATTCCCTCCTGTCTATGCAGAGACATAGCAGGTGGCTGTAGGCTTGCCCAGTGTCAGGCAGGGGATCAAGAAGGCTGCGAATTGCCCAGGTGTTTGCTCTCTGCTTGCAGCTCTCATTGATGAACACTCAGGCAAATGGACCTGAAGTTGAATTCTGAATCTCCACTTAGTGGTCATGTAATGTTGGCAAGTTTCTAAACTTACCTGAGCTTTAGCATTTTCACTTAAAATGGTAATAACACACGTAGAATCCTTAGACACCCTTACTAGATGCCGGGCATATAGAAAGCCCTCAATAAATGTTGATCATAATAATTGTCAATAATAATCAGGAAGCTAAACCTTTTACCTGCCTTTCCTCGTCACTCAGAAATCAAGTGGCATACTCCAGATTCAAGTTGATAAGCTTGGGGTCAGCTGTTATTTTGAATTATCCATTCAACTGTAGAAACAGCTGACTCTAGAAATTAAATAATTATCTTTGGATGTTCAATACAGTATTAAACTTCTTAATTTTGATATATTTCAGGCATGCCAAAAGTGTAAATACTATTACAAGAAACACCTCTCTACATACTAGCTTAATCAAAAGATAGAACATTTCAGGTTCAGTTGAAAGCTCCCAAGTATACCTCCCAATTCCTGTGCCTCCCCAGAGGTGACTGCATTTCTAAATTTGGTTTGTCATTTCTGTGCTTTGCTTTACTACAAAGAGATATATCCATAATATATTATTAAAATGCACATTTAAAATTTTACATAGATAATTCCAGTTTGTTTTTGTCATTTATTTATACCTGCTAATAAATGTAGTTCCAGTTCATCTGTTTTAACTGCCCTATAAAATATCATTATGATTAACCACATGGAGTTGTGTGCTCACAGGCTGCTGGCCATTTATGAAGTTTCTGTGTTGTTATTGTTACCCACAACTACATAAACAGGAAAACTGAGTCTCAGAGATGTTCTCACCTGTGTGTACCCTTAAATGGTAAACCCAGAGATCAGATCCCCCTGGATTGCTGCTTCCAAGGAATCTCTGGCACTTGCACGAAGCTTAATACATATTTGTTGAAAAACTTCAGTTTGCTCAAAGATCCCCAGAGACACATCCAGCCCCAGCCTGCAGATCTCCTTCTTTCATTTTACCAAGCGCCTGACATTCCCTGAGGCCAGACACATGCTCCAGGGCAATACTCCTTGTAAAATATAAGGAGAAGAATTCAGAGGGAGGAATTTCTTTTCCTTCCTGTGTGTGATTGACCTCTGTCATTGATAGTGCTGCCCCTGCACCAAGTCTGCGTTTTGACAGGACAGTGGTAAAAGCAAGGCGACCATAAGAAGGACCTGTTTTATCAAGATGGAGCTCAGATGACTCTGGCTTTTCTTTGGTTCCTGGATGCCTGGCCACTTCTCATTCCCCTGCTTGCGGCCCACTGCCTGATGTCCACCTTCCAGCCTAACCCAGCCTATTTGTAAAGACTATAAGAGGATGCTTTCTATCCAGGCAGCAGCTCCAGGGAGATGGTAGTGTCCCAGCAACTCAGAGTGGGGGCTGGTACTGTGCTTCCAGGTGGAGCTAGTTCTGGGACACATGAAAGCTTGATTCATTCACCCAGAATTAAGTGCCTCCTTGAACTGGCCAATTAACAGGCTTGTTTACAGTTGCTCCAGCCCTGCTGGGGCTCTGGATTTCATGGGCCCTCTGCCTCCACCTCCCTTGTGAGGGGCCTGGGCGCCTTATTGCAGGCTGGTGCCCTCTTCGTGACACACCATGCTGGGATGGTGTCCTTTGTGGAAACCTCTTGAGTGGAAATGGCTCCTTTGTGACAGAAACACCATAAGAACATTCCCCAAGGGTGCTGTTTGCTGTGGTGGTTTGTCTACAGATTTTCCCAGCAGGATCCTGGAGCAGGTCCAGTTTGGAATCGCCCCTGTCATGAGAAGGGAACAGATGACCCTGGAATGAAGTAATAGCCCTTCTCCCTTCTCTTCCTTACTCTTTAATTTCAGAGATTCTGTGTCCATTGTCAGCGGCCAGGAGTCCACACTGCCTTTTTGAACTAGCGATATGTGGGACAGAGAGGTTTTTGGGGCACTTGGAAGCAGCATCAAATAGCCCAAAAAACTGTTATCTGCAGCTTGAGCAACTCTTGCTATGAACCTCTCTGGAGCATGGCCAGGAAAACAACTCAAGCCAGCCCCCAAAATAGGCTCCTAAGCAGGCACTTTCTTAAGGGTGGGGGGAGGGAGAGGAGGAGAGAATAAAAGAAAAAAAAATCCTCCCAGAAGCAATAATATTTGTAGAATACATTTTTACTCTTGCTCACTTGGCTTAAATCTAATTATCTGTGAAAATTATGTTATCAGCTGACAAACAGCAAGGCTGTCAGGAAATTCATCACTACCCACCCCTCCTGCCCTTGCCCCCCAAAGCTGCTGATTTCAGATTTCACTGAGGCCTCTGCTGTGCTGATTTTGTCTTTCCCAAGGCTATCAACGCAAGGATGCAGGCCCGAAGAAGATTCCTTCAGAGGGTGGTCCCCATGTTATTCCTTGCATTCTCTTTATTTTTATTTTGGCACTGGGGGTCGAACCCAGGGCCCTCTACTACTGAGTGACATCCTCAGCCCCAGTCCCTTTTATTTTATTGTTTTTTAACTTTGAGACAGTATCAGTGTCTCAGCTAATTAGACACCTAATTTGCTGAGACTAGTCTTGAACTTGTGGTCCTTCTGCCTCTACTTCCCAAGCCACTGGGATTATAGGTGTGCGCCACTATGCCTGGCTATTTCTTGCATTTTCTAGAAGGCTTTCAGGGCAAATAGAGAAGACAGAGCACCTTATTATGCACTTCTGCTCATGCTGGGCCCTTTGATCCTTGGGACAAATCTTCTTGTTCCGCTAATTCTGTTTCACAGTGAAGATTTGAGATGAGATGACTTGCTCTGGGAGTGGCAGTTGCTTCTGGTTTTTATGAAGCCAAGTTCATGTCCTTTACTATCCTTACAACTACTTATTCATTTTTCATTTGACAACTTAATGAGAGGAGTTAATAAAAGATTCCACAGAATTACGTCCTGCCATCTTAGACTTGTGCCTTGCAAACTCGATCTCTGGACTAATTTCCAACAGACCACTCAACATCTCTGTTGGATATCGAGGAGGTTTCTACAATTTGACAAGGCCAAAACAGATTCTTTGAATCTATTCCCACAGTCTTCTCCATTTCTATAAATAGTCCCAACACACACCCATTAGCTCAAGTCAAATCTCATCCATCCAAAATCCTAATGAAAAATATAATAAAATGAGCGGGCTTCTGTCTTCTCCACTGCTGCCACCCCGACTCTTTTTCTCTCTTACCACAATTCTTGCCTGTTCAACTTCAATGTCACTTCTCAGACCACCAGATTTAAAGAAACACCTTGTTCGTTTCTCTTACATCATCTCCCTGTCTTAATTATTCTTTATAGTACCTATTACTCTCTGGTTGTTTTGTAGACTTACATATTTACTTTTCCCTGTAGACTCTAGATCTGGACTAGTCTTTCTTCTTATCTCCAACACCTAGAATAGTTGTTCCTAATACCTAGAATGATACATGTGTGTAGTAGGCACATCACAAATATTTGCTGATTGAGTAATGGTTTTGTGAATAGCTGAAAAATCTGGGAGATTTTACTAAGTGGCTTTTATGGCCTGGTCCCCAAAGGCAGAGATATACACTATTGTATGTTATCCCTGTTCAGATAAAAAGATGACAACTTCAGATAGCAATGTTGCATCCAAGGAAATCAATCTAGGTGATGGTAGAGGTACAAGTAGACCCCAGGTCTCTTTTTCGTGAGACCACTACCATCTTTTTCTCCCTCTGCCTCCACAATGCCAAAGGCTTGCTATATGAATAGTGAAACTGTCTTCATCTTCCTCAAGTGCAGATATTTCTTTAATTAATTCAAACAATTCACTTATTTATTTAATTATTTATGCATTCATTCATGAAGCATATACCCAGTGTTCAGTATTTCCAAACACTTTGCTATGATGGTGGGAGAGGTTATTTGTGGCCCGATCTTTCAGAGAAGAAAAGGTACTGATTGCAGGTGTCTGGAAGGGTTTTGGTCAATCACAAGGAACACTTGACCAAAGAGATGAGCTACCTCCAGTAAGACTAGGAGTGTGCTTCTGGGACAGATGCTGAGACTCCACTGCCCCACAGAATCTCTCACTCTATTTGTCTCCTAGAGTTACAGGGGTACTGTGGTGTGTGCAGATCTATGGACAGTCATGAGACCCCTCTCTCATGGACCCACAGCTTCACAAGCTGAAGTCTGGTTAAAACTTTACAAGTGTGTACAGGTGAAGGAAAATAGGATGGCCATGGCAGACCCATGATGGGTCTGGACTCTGTCCTTTTTGGTCACCCTTTTAGTGCTTTTACCTAGTGGTCCTACCTTCCTCCATCTTATATACCCTAAAGAAAGAAACTGAACAATATTTTTTGATCAGATGTCGGATGAGCATGTCTTGTCCTAATTACCTTATTTACATTAGTAGCCCAGCTTCTGCCCTGGTGCTCCTCATCCTCATTCCTGATCTACTTTTCTCTGTAGAATTTATTATTCTCTAACATACCAGACAATATTGGAGCCTCCTCTAATGGAGTATAAGCTTCCCCATGGGGGAAAGATTTTTTTTTGTCTGTTTGGCCACTTCTGTATCTCCAGCACCTTTGAAAGTGTCTAGACATTATGGGTGCTTCATAACTTCTGTTGAATGAATGAATGAATGAGATATCATGAAATGTGCAATATTTTTCCATCTAGAAATCCCATTTTTAGGAAGTCATTCTTCAAAATAGGCTTAAGTGAATGAAAAAATGTGTGAGCTAAAATTATCCATTTATTATTTGTAAGTGTGAAAATGGGAAAATAAGTCATCCTTTAGCAATAAGGGATTGTTGAAATAAATTATGATATATTCATATTGTAGGCTGTATTAAAACCATTAAAATTCATATCTTAGAAGAATACTTAATAAAAGGAATGTGTTAAGAATATTTTGTTAAATGCAAATAATGAGAATGATGTAATTTGATTGCAAATTCATGAAATGTCTTTGTATACATGCATAGAAAAAATAGTGGAAATGTTAACAGTGTTATCTCTGGGAGATGGAATTACAGCTTATTTCACTTTTCCTTTTTTGCACTTTCCTTTGTTTTGAATTTTTCTGTGTTTTGATAATTTCACAGAAAAGAGTAGTGATGAGGGTGTTTCCTAGACCCTGGGAATTGAGAAAATGGCCTTCTTCGTTACCTCAGTGATATACCCTCGGGTTGTCCCCTCTCTGACTCTGGGTTTGGTCCATGGGAATTTGGCAAACTTGATACAAATAGAGGTTTAGAAAGCATTGATGCACTGGGGCTCCATTACTGACAGGAACTCTTCCTCCATCTTGTGAACAAACCTATGCTTTATATTAATTACATATGAAATAATATTGGGGACATATTAGATTACATTTGAAAATATTAAAACTAACTCCATGTGTCTTTTAATTTTCAAAAAATGTGGCTTACTAGCCTAGCTGGGCGCGGTGGTGCATGCCTGTAATCCCAGCACTTTGGGAGGCTGAGACAGGAGAATTGCAAGTTCAAAGCCAGCCTCAGCAACGGCGAGGCGCTAAGCAACTCAGTGAGACCCTGTCTCTACATAAAACACAAAATAGGGCTGGGGACGTGGCTCAGTGGTTGAGTACCCCTGAGTTCAATGCCTTCTACCAAAAAGAAAAAAATGTTGCTTATGAGAAAATTTCAAATTATAATATATATGTCATTTGTATTATATTTTTGTTGAATGGTTTTATTCTAGACCATCTAGCTGCAGTCAAGTCACCTCAGGCTGGAATCACCCACTTGACCCATAGAATTGAAGCAAATGAAATGGTTGTTGTTTTCAATCACTAAGTTTTGAGAGGTTCTGTAGTTGGCAAAAACTGTCTGATAGCAAAAGAGTACTGTGGTTTATAGATCCTACCAACTTGGCTCCTTGGCCTTATAGAATGAGCCAGAGTCTTAACAAAGCATGAGGAAAGCAGAGACTAGTGTCCTGTGAGTGACATGGTGCTGGAACAGGAGCATCAGTGAGAAGGGTGCAGAGTTGGAGGGCAGGGGATGCTGACAGAGCTTCACCCTCTCTGTCTGGAAGGCAGACTTCCTCAGGCAGAGGCCCTGGAGGAGCAGGGTTTAGAAAATCCTGGAGCAGCCCTTCCTGCCCTTTCCCACTTGTTCTAGCCTTTCCTATCTGCTCTGTCTGTGCTCTGATGTCCTATCTCACAGGGTTCTGTGGGAAGAAAAACACAACAGCAACAACAACAAGATAATAGAGGGCACGTGCATGAACAGGGCTGGGCCGGGAGGAGGTTTTGGCAGCAGCACCCAATCCTCAAGGACTGTGTGCTTTCCTCAGATGATGTTGGGTGTTAGAGAGAAGCCACAGGGACTGTCTACCCATCCCCCTTCTCCTGCTGATGAGAAAACTAAGCCCCAAAGATGCCACAGGACTTGTCTAGGGTCATATAGGAAACCAGTGGTGGTCAGACTGAGAATTCAGTTTCCAGAGTTCAATCCAATGCTTTTTCCACTGCTCCGCATGATACCATCTCCAGTCTTGGTCATGTCACACTTAGCCTGGTTTGGAGGTTATTCCCCACAGAAGCACAAATACAAGAGCTTTTTTTTGCCTGAGCACCATTCCCTGGACTGCTTCTTCCTCTGGTACTTCATCTTTGCTCCAGGATGTCGGAGCGCAGAGTCTTTGGGGACTTCTCTCCTCCTGCAAGGCTCTCCCTGGATGGAGTCTCACTCATGTCCCCTCTCACCTTCCATTGTGTGCTGATTAAACAGCAGAATATTTTGGCACCCAGCACATGAAGATGGATTTCATAGTACAGGGACAAGAATTGAGTGCTGTGCCAGAATCTCTTGGACAATAGGGTAGGCATGGAATGGATTGGGGTACTGGGGAGGAGATCCTAGAGGCATCCCCTCCACCACTATGGGTGCTCAAAGGGCAAGTTTGGCTGGAATACTCCTTGCATCTCCCTCTGCCCCAAGGCCACCCTTCCACCCTCCTCTGAGCATAGCCCCTCTTGGGAAGGCCAACTCTGTCATGCCACCCCATTTACTGTCTTGTTGCTTGCATCGTTTGAATCCTTTGGACAATCTGGAGCTGTTTGCTATGATTTGAGCACATGGTGAGGTGCTGTGATCGTCTCCAGGGTTTTGGCATCCATGTGGAGGTATCTCTGCCATCCAGCTCAGTTCCTTGATGGGGTTGAGTCAGCTCTAATGACTTTACCTCTGTTCCTCTTTAAGCTGTCATTGGCAAGATCTTGAGACTGATTGCTAGACCATGGCCAAACTCAGAATCATTTAGCTTTAGTATTCCAAAACCTCTGAGCCCTCTCCTGTATGCTTAGTCTTCTCCCCGTCCTGCTTCTGGGAAGACTTCTCTTCCTCTCAGGTCTTCTTTGGGCCTGGACCCCTGCCTGAATGACGGCACTCACAGCTTTTCATCTAGGAGCTTGCACCCTTGCTCTGGACAGAAGAACGCACACCCAAAAGGCTGCCGAATGTTGACAAAGACTTACACAGAGACACTGAAACCCATCACCGAAAAGAAATCTGAATTTAAAAAAGTCTCAAGTTTCTGGACCTTGTCACCAGGATGCTAAACATCTTGATTTTCTTAAAAGAATGGCTTTCCACTTTTCACCCTGATGTGTAAAGTCAGGAAGATTCACCCAATTTTGTGCAATTATAGCTGCTCACTATCTCTCTATCTCGGTATCAGGAGGTAAATAATGAGATTATGGCTCCATCCAGGGAAATTAGCTGATGGCAGATGATGACATTCATAGATCTAAGAGGTTGACCTTTGGGTTATTTCTAGTCCACATGACAAGCATTCAAGGTGAATCAGAGTAGAAAAGCTAAATGAAGTGATATGAAAGTTGAAAATAGGCAAGGATGTGATGCTATCCAGGAACCATCTAAAGAAAAAACTCTTTGAGGCAGATTGAGAATTTTAAAACAACACTCTCCCCCCCAACTGCCCCATGACATCTGTTAACACAAGAGGCAGAGCTATTTCCTGGAAAGGCTCTTTATGTTTACAAGGGTGAGACCCTCTTGATGTTTTTGTAACTTTAATTAAAGAACTGAGGGATGGATTTACATCCCCAGCGTTTCCCATGGGGGAACACCCGGCTGGTTGTACACAATGCCGCACATTCAAACAAAAAGAGAAAAAGTCAATCAATTATCCAGATGTTTTTGAATTTTACATGGATATAACCACAGTGGGGATTTCATCCATGATAATAATGTATTATTCTTGCAAAATGGTGGGAGACAAATGTTCTTGGAAGGAAGAAGAGGGTGTTTTCTTAATATCTTTTAATATTGTCTTCTCCTTTTTGAGTTTAATGGCATCAAGCAAAACAGAACATGGAGACTGAGGACAGAAAAAAGAAAGAAGCATAAGGCCTGACTTTTATCCCAAACTGCAAGTGCATGCTCCCAGATGGGTAGAAACAATCTGAGGGGAAGGGAGTAGGAGCGGTGGGACGAGTTCTTTCAGCAGAGCTGGCCTGCCTCAGGCTGAGGTGAGCATACATACAGTGGGTGGGTGGTGCCCAGGTAGTATTAATGGCATTAAACATAAAAGTTTCTGTGTCTCAAATAGTTCTTTAATTTTTTTCTTTCTCTTAAGTCTGAAATATCACCATTAGAAATCCACTTCTTGGATTTAAGGAAAAGCTTCTTAGACATTGCATAAAAATATCATAGCAATCTATTGACTTGAAGATTTCTGGGCCTCACTCTCTGAGATTCAGATGCAGCAGGGCTAGGTTGGTGACCAGAAATGTGCACTGTGAACAAATGCTCTAAATAGCTCCAGGGTTCCAGCATGTCTGTTTCGTGAGGCCATTCAGGCCCTGCCTATCCTAGTTGCTCTCTTTCCAAAGGACACACAGGTTGCAAAGGACAACTGCCTAGCCACAGTGCAGGAACCAGGTTCTAGAAAACCCTGGTCTAGTCTCAGCTCCCCATTCTCTAAGCTCTATGATTTGGGAACAGATAATTAAACTCTGAGAAATTTCAGCTTAACTACCTAGTTAATGGATAGACCAATGTAGAAACATTATTAAGTGAAAGAATTAATGTAAAAGTCTTGAAAACCTTCTAGTGCTCTGAAGAGTTTAGTTCTACACACATAGAAATTGTTACAATTATTTCCCATTATCTCCCCCTAACACATCCATCTGAATTAGTTTAAAAGATTAAGTGTTAAGGAGAGAGGTGAACTTGGAGCTCAGAGGAAAGCTCCAGAAATGGATGGTGGGGCTAGTGCCACTTCAGCATACCCAAAGATTCCAGGATGGCTCAGGAGGGTACCAAGAAGGGGAGTGAGACAGCAAAGTGTACGGGGTGAGTTTTGGGGAAAACATTAACTGTACAATTTTGTTTTATGTTTCGATTGCAGGACACGGATAATATTATGTGCTGGGGTGAATTCTGTGTGTTTTTACCCTTAAGATATTTAATAAGCCTTGAGACTCTCATGCAGTAAAGGAGGACAGCTCCTCCTAGAAAAATCAGGAAAGAAAAGGAACGTTATGGAAGTTACATGGGAAAAGATGTAAAGCTTAAAATATGTATTCAAACCAGCCGCAGACGGCCTCTCACCTTCTGGATATTCTCACTCTCTTTTTGGACAACAAGAATGGTCAGCTATCTTCTTATCCCCCAGGCTGGTTTAAAATAGCCACTTCCTCTGGGAATTCAAACCAAAAAAGAACCCTGCCTTCCAAGGACAGAGAATGGAGCTATGTATGTGTATGTTCATCTCCCACAAACATGGAGGGCAGCGACTCCACCGTCCCTGCTGTTTGTGATTAGTAAATGTGGGAACAGGGGAGTTATGCCCGTCCTTTCTTAGCATAGGACGGCAGAGATTTGAAGAGGTGACTTTTCAGGGCAGGGGAGAAAGCACGAGGGTGGAGTGGGGAACAGAGTCAGTGCCATGAGAAAGCCCACCCTGAGAGGTCAGGAGGCGGCCTGTGGGTACAGCAGTTCCACCTCATTGGGAAGACCACTGTGAACCAGTCAACTCCTGGAGCACCTGCCAGCACCCTCAGCTCAGCACACACACTGGAGTTCCTGTGGCTGCCTGGCACCGCACCAAGGGACGCTGAAGGACATCTGCCTCCAGGGTAGGAAGTGGCAAACTGTTTAGAAATCAGTGGAAAGGGTGAGGCGGGAGGTGCAGAGCCACACGTCTCCCATTTAAAATTTTGTGCAGAAGGCAAACGAATGGAGTTTGACTTATCAGCTTGGAATTTGGCCTAGAACAGCAGAATCCAGAATGTTGAAGGGAAGTGGTCCAACCTGCCTGCAGAAGGCCAGAGAGGCCTTCTGTGGTCTGGGGGAGTCAGGACAAGGCCTGGGCTGTGGGCTGGATAATGCTGTGTTTTCTGGTGAGGTCCCCAGTGCAGTCTCTTAGGCATCCTGAGTTGGGAGAGAGGAAGGCGCCATGCAAATGTGGAGCTGTTTTCACATCTCTAATATGCCCCAGATTTGTGCTGCTGAGAGCTGGGTCCAATTCTGTGAAATTCCCACTGTATTTCCGTTTCTAACAGAACCACAGGGTGAGATGTCAGCCCTGCTTCTTTAAGTAGGAAAATAGAATGGGCCACAATGCAAACTCCAGAGGAACAGGAATGTGGATAATCCCTAGCTCTAGAAAAAAAACCAAATCACAAAGAATTAGCCTGGGAATGTGTGTGTGTGTGTGTGTGTGTGTGTAGGAAGAGAGAGAGAGAGAAGAAAAGAGGGGGAGAGAGAGAGAGAGAGAAAGAGAGAGAGAGGGAGATGGGGTGGAGAGGGGAGTCGAATAGCAGGTTTATCTATATTATGCGTGCTTTGGCTGATATTAAAATGCATATGCATTTTCTGAATCCTCATGACTAAATGACAGGTGCCAGGACACCCTTCGGCATCTGTGGGCATGGGAGGATGGGGGCATGTCACCCTGAGATGGCAAATTGAGTGGAAAATTTGTCAAATAATGAAGTCATACATGTGTAATAAAGTGTTTACTGCATTGGAGGATTCTTTTTAAAACTGAACCTGATGGAAACCCTTGGTCACACTTTTCATTTCTCTTCTTTGCTGTCGCCACAGCCTGGGAATGGGACTTGCTTTCTTTTGTATGCAAAATAGGTACTAAGCTCCCTGGGAAAGGGCTCTGTCTTTGGAGGGGCTGGTGACTCAAGTGCCCTGGGAGTCTGATTGACTTCTGGGCGTGTTCCTTGGGAAGGAGACCATTTGGGTGGGGGGACACAGATGGACGGAGAACTGTGGTCAGTGTTCCCTGGAGAAACATGTTTTATGACACCCTTGTTGGGGATAGTTTCTTTTACACCCCCAGGGCTGCTTACTTGCTATTTGCTACCTAGAAGAAGAGACATCTTGTGTTGCAATTTTGCTTCTCTTAAAAGGGAGAAGTCCTCTTTGTTTTTTTTTTTTTTTCCCATTGTTTCTGCTGTGTGAACACTTGTAGTCTGAGTGTGGGATTGACTCTCTGGCCTGTTAGGATGTTCAGTACTTGCTCTTTTTAAATGCAATTAGGATGCTCAGTATTTTGCTCTTTTTAAATGCAATTTCATGCATCCTTCTCCTTTATCTTTATACAGTCCTTTGGAAACTTCTAGACAGAGAAGTTAGAGTATCTCCTGAATATCCTGCAGTCCAGTCCATCTGTGTCAGCAAGCAACCCACCAACTTGGCTTTATGTATGTATGGAGTGAACACTTCAAGTTCTCCTGGGGCAAGGAAGACACAGAAATATAACCTGTGGGCTTTGATCATTGCCCCAAATTATAATCTTATTGTAAGAAGATGATGTACTTAGTAGACATACAAATAATTGCATTAAAATATGGCTATGATGTATTACAGATAATGTGGAAGGTTAAGGAAAAAGGTCTTATTTCCCCAGGTCAAGAACAAGTTTCCCATGCATCTGGGAAGTCTTCATGGAAATTTCAAAGTATTTATCACAATTTTTGATGTACCCCCAGTCAACAGCATGGAGATGTGGGTAAGACTTGGCCCTGATAACAGCCAAGTTCCTGAGACCCCAGGGATATTTGAGAGAGTTGTAAGATTTTCCCAAGGTCTCCCAGTTGGGATTATTTTCCCTCCTAATCATGGGGAAGGAAGTGGCATGGCATAGGTCTAAATGCTTCCTCCATCTTTATTCATATTTAAGTGATCTCAGCCTTACTGATCTGTAAGAGGAAGACAACCCATCTGCTGGCAGAGTTGCTGTAAGAATTAGATTTAATGTACATAACTTCCCAAACATAGGGCTTTTGGTAGAATCTCAGTTGACAGCAACGGTTGCAATTATTATTCAATCCTAAACTCTTGAGGCAGACAACTTTTCTGCAACTGGCCACAGAATTCAATGAGAAAAGATGTTGGGGAATCACCTCTGTAGGAACAAATGGTATTTTATCACTTTATAGCTCTGGGACTCAGGAAACACTCCCTCTCTGAGTCGCAGCCTCCATGTCCATGTTACCTACTTTATAGGTTTGTTGGGAGAATTGAAATAGCAATCGTGAAAATGTTTTGCTCTTCAGATGTAAAAACCCCAGGCATGACCTGACTCACATCTAGGTTGGGAGGTATGTTCTTTGGGGCAGCTGAAGGGATCTCAGGTGTGTCTTTCCAGCTGTGAAAGCAATCTCTAGGTTAGGAAGGAAATGGGCTTTTGCAATTCTTTGTTATATCAATAGGAAAATTGAGACTTGGTAAAGTTATGACATGCCCAAGATTGTGACAAAGCCAAAGAGGAACTTGATTCGCCGATCTGGCAGTTTCAGTTAGACAACTTTGAAAGCAGGAGATGGAGGAGTATAACTGATGGAGGCTTCCCACCCTCTCCACTCCCAGTGTTCACGTGAGTCTCCTCTCGTGTTCACTGAGTCTGTGACTCTGCTCTCCTGAGAATTTGTCAAATGGCTGTCCAGTCCCAGGAGGTTTACAATAAATGGAGTTTCAAGTAATTACAGGGATTGATTTTAGTCTCAGGTACTATAAAGAAAATACTTTAAAAATCCTTCTAAACATAAAGCTCTTCTGAGATGTTTGGCCTGTGGCTAATGTGTTTGGAAACATGTTTTCTGTAAAACTCAACCTCATTAATCTACTTGTAATTCCAGAAAGACAGCTTTCACTGCACACATCAGGGCTTGTCCCAAACTCTCCCCATTCACAGTGGGAGATGCAGGGGAAGGAGCCACAGCGTGGCCCAGTGGCTTCTGTCTTGTTTCCTCCAACACAGTCTAGGAATTGTGGATTCTTGAGATGCTGCTCTCTTGCCTGGGCACCTTCTGGGAGGCCACTGTCTTTCCCTTTGTCTCTCCACCTCCCACTTCACACCACGGGGAACTGGGAAGGAGCTGAAGGCTGTCACCTTCTTCCAAATCAGAGATCCCTCTCTCCATGAGTAGCTTTTGCCTCCCTTTGGTCCTAGGTCTTTCCATGACTTTTGAAGAGTCAGTCTCTGGTGCTTCAACTAGTCCTTCATCAAAATTGTCATACCTTGCGTTCCTTCTCCTTTCCTCTGGCTCACTCTCTGAAGACACATTTCAAACACATTTTGAGACCACTGAAGAACAGGAGAAATGCAAACAACTCCATTTCAAACGGCATTGCCATTCACAGCTGTATTGTTGAAATGGTCACTATTTAGTCAATGGAAGTGCAGGCATTATCTGAAAAAAGAGCATAAGTAGTCAGGAGAACCAAAGCCTAGGTCTGAGGCGTGCATGGGCTCCCACGTTTCCTCTCTATTTTGCAAGGAAGTTGCTGATGCAGGGAGAGAGAAATACAGTTCACAGAGGTGGGCATTGTGGGTCTGCAGCAAAGGCTCCAGTTGTGCCCTTGATGAAGACAGGATTGAGTCCCACATTAGATAGCCTCTGTCAGCCTATCTCAAGATGCTTCAATATTGTGCCTCAGATTGATATTAATAATTTCTTAAATGGATTCAAATCCATCCTTCTTGACTTACATATCGAGCGTGTGTATCCACAAAATTGTATCAGAAGTTGCAATTTCATGTTGGGAAATTCAAGCCTGGGTGTGTGCTAAGGGAGCTTTATGAGACATTCCACAAGGTCTAGGCATTAATTTGCTTTTATTTTGATGTGACAAGATGTGCTGGACTGAGATACCTTTGGGCTTTCACACTGAAATTTACAAAGAAAGGAAGCTGGAGGGTTATGGCAAGGGTGAGGAGGAAGATGCCACCCACCCACAGACTTCAGCTCAGTAATAAACTAATATTGGAACACACAAACCATCCCCCCACCCCCGACCCACGTGTGCATACACAGTGTCGAATCCTACATTTCCCCCTTGGGTCCTCATTACTACCATTTCCTCTGGCTTATGGAGGTGAGGAACTCTTTCACTGGTGTTCTCTCCTCTATCTCCCTTTTGCCCTTATAGAAATATAAGGAAGGAAGGAAACAGAAGTAGTGTCTGGGCCTCTCTCAGCTGTGCCTTCATGTCTACTTGTTATTGGAAGTAACTCATCACTTCTGTGCCCTCTTTTAATTTGCTCCCAGAGCCTTCCCCTGAGCTGCCTCAGAGGTGGCAGGTGACAGATTGGCTTGGCCAGAAACAAAGAAAGTCATCCCTGGCTGCCACCTGTCTCCCTATGGCTGCCTGCCCTGGCTTGTTACACTCTCTCTATGTGTCTAATTTACACTGTAAGCCCTCTGGGCAGGGGATTTTTTTTTTTTTTTTTACTTCTTTTTCTTAAATTCTCTGCTCTTTTCTGGCTTATATTTGATGTTTAACTTCTTTACCCCTATTCTTCCTCATTCTTTAAAAAATACCAACAGGAAAATATTTAAAATAAGTTTGTTGTTAGAATTGCAGCAAGGAGGGTAAATGAGGCCTGAGAGGCTCTGGGTGGGTATTGGGGAGGGGGACCTGGGAGCAATTGGTGATTGCCAAGGACAAGTGTGGAGTTGGTCAAAGAGAGGTCTCCTCAGTCTTACCAAGAGAGGTGACCAGGCACAGGCCAGGGTCAGGACCAGGGGAAGAACTGTGATTGCTTTGTTCAGAACAGAAAGACTTTTATTTGTACCTTAAGAATTGAACAGTTTCCTGTGGGAGAAAAATTGGCCTTATGGCCAGAGAAAGGTGCTTTTCTTTAGAGCTTTCTTGAGAACTTCAGATTCTTGTAGCCAACATAGGAAGTTAGCATTACACAAAGTCCAGGGCCTGGTGGAAGTCACTAATTATTTCTTTAATTCACCCATCTGTCCTTCCATCTATCTATTCTTTCATCCACTAATCCATCCACCCAACTGCAGTGATTAACTAAACAGAAGACATTCTTAGAAGATAAATGTGACAACATGTCCTTAAGTTTTATCCACCTGCATATACACAGCTATGACGTACCTAGAAGATTAGGGACTGAAAGTGAAAGGAGAGAGGCAATAATCCTCGCTATTCATTTTAGGAAGCACTGTGGGGACTCTCCCAGTCCTGACAAAGTCCCATTAAGGCATCTATGTGGGTCTTCAACTGAATGAATGAGTAATGGTGACAGACATATGTTTCCTCCTTTGAAATCTGGCACTAAATGAAACAACAACATAAACAAAAAATAAATTAAAAAAAATGAGGAGGGGAGAGGTTCATTGAGGAAAGTCTCCTTGAGAAGTGCTTGGGAGAAGAGAGAACATGAGGCAAAGCATTTCAGGTTGGGAGAAAGACCTACCGAGTGCCTGATGGTAGGGATATAGAGACAGGTAAACAGTCTGGCATGGGCCATCCATGGTTAGTGCCCTTGGTAATGAGAGAAGTAACTGAGGAAGAGCTAAAAGAACAGGTGAAGGTAGTCAGGCCTGTCGGGGTGCAGGTCAGAATCTGATGAAGAAAACAGGCATTGCAGGCCTGGGGGCTCTTCTAGGGAGCTGGACTAAGCAGAGAAATGGTCTTCCATGCAAGTGAGGGTGAACATTCCACATTAAGCTGCCTGCCCTGAAGCCAGAGGCCCACACTTGTAGCTCTGAGTCTGTTGTGGAGGTGGAAATGGTCCGGTGGAGATAGTGATGCTGTGCAATGTGTTCATGCCCACAGGGCTGGGCACCACTCTTATGGCACAATGAAGCCATTGAGAGTCAGCAATTGTGGAGACTCAGAGCACCAACCAGATGCCAAGGCCTAGAGAAACAAGAGCTGAGCACTTGCCATGAAGGTGCAGAGAGCTGTGGTCTCAGTCCTTGGAAACATCATCAAAAGAAGCTGTTCAGAGCAAAATGCATTCCATGTGTTGGCCCTGCCCATGTGTTTCTTGTCAACCCGGCTGATCTTCCTGGGTTCAGAAGGGTTTCTGTTTGAAATTTTATGAGCTTTGGCTGGGAAGCAGCACTTACCTCTGAGTTTGTGGGAGTTAATGGCCTTTTCTGGCGGCACAACTCTGGGGGCCTCAGGGAGTTCCCAAATGCCAGGAAAGGAGAAGCCCATAGCCCACATTTCAACTGAAAATTATGCTTTATTTATAGGCGACCAGGGACTGAAAGACTCCCCAGAGCACTTCTCCAGCATCACCTCAGGATCTGATGTGGTGTGTCTGGACTCATAGGATTTTCCTTGGGTCAAAACTTAAAGCTCCTGCCAGCACTCTTGTGGGGAAGATGCCCTCATTAGGGCCCTTCAGTGCCAAGTACAGACATCAGCCTATACTTGAGGCAGAAACTACATTAGTTCTTTGGTTTTCCATTTTTGCTATTTAGCTAGAGAAGCCAATACTAGTCCTTGACACAATGTTTATCTTCAACCAACACTCATGGAACACACTCTAGGAACTGATCATTATTATTGGGTGTCATGGTAAAAGCAAAGGAACAAAAATTATATGGACAATTTGGAGGGTCTTGGTTCAACCTGTGCCCTTCCATAATCTATCAAGTTATGTCACTGTGATATACCATTGCTCTTTTTTGGGCCACTGCATCCTAATTTGTAAAATAAGGAGCTTGAACCAGTGGGTACAAATGCTGAAGAAATTCAAAGGGAAAGATTCTCAAGGTATCAGTCTTATGAGTACAGTTGAAGGTGATTTGTGGAATTTGTGAAAATATCGGTGTTGTTTATGAGTGACACTTAACTTCTGATTGTCTATGACAGATTGTCTTCCTGGATAGGCAAAGAAAGACTCCTGCTGCTGACTAGCATGGTCCTTCTGGGACTCCTTGCAATTCTGAATCTCATATTGGCATGGCATTTCACGCGCTAACTCCCTACAGATGTTGCTGTTCACAGCAATTGTCTGGACCAGGTTCATGACCTGCACCCATTCCAGTGCTTTTCTGTGTGGGCCTGATTTTTGGCTCCTGTTTACTGTCTCTAGCTCTTTGGACTTGGGTTGCTATGTATTCTTCCTGCATTGATTCTTAGCTTTCCCTGAAGGTGTTGGCTGGGACACACTCATGGACTCATCTCTTTTCAAACTACTTCAGATAGGGTTTGTTATGTTTTGAATCTGAGATGGCCTCCAAAAGCCATATGCTAAAGGGTTGGTTGCTAACATGTGGTACTATTAGGAGGTGCTGTAGCCCTTAGGATGGGACCTAGTTGGAGGAAGTAGGTCACCATGGTGGGACCTTGAAGGGTACATCTTGCCCCTGGCCTCTTCCTCTTGTTCTATCTCTTTGTTTCCCAGCTGCCATGAGATGAGAAGTTTTTCTTTGTCATGCCTTTCTTTGTACCATGATAAACTTTCTTACAACAGGCCTAAAAACAACCAGGCCAAGCAACTGTGGACTGAAACCTGTGAAACCATGATCCAAAATGAAATTTCCTTCCTTTGCTTTTTATCTCAAGTATTTTGTCACAATGATGGAAAGCTGACTAACTAAAAATTTGTACTGGGAAATTGTTACTGTGACTATAACTTATGACATGGTTCAGAAGGCTTTGGAACTGGTTTGTATTAGGAATTTGGAAAGGGAAGGCTAGAAAAAGCTTAGAATGACAAAAACAAAACTTAATGGGTGATTCTGATGGGAGTTCAGAAGACCAGAATGCTGATAGAAATGCAGATATTAAAGGCTGTGTACATAAAGTTTCAGATGGGAAGGGGGCTGATACTGGGGATTGGACTAGGGGCCACTCATGTTGCATTCTGGCAAAGAACTTGTCCATGGCCTGAAACTTCGCATGAAGCTGAGTTAGGGTCACAGACTAATCTGATGGAAGAAATTTCAAGGCAGCACAATGTTCAGATTGTGGCCTGGGTATTGCTGGTTTCTTTTAGCCTGACTTACAGTGAGAACTGAGAGCAAAGAGCAGCATAGCAGACACAAAAAATTTTCACTTTGGCCAGGAAAGAAACACATGTAAAGTAGTGGCCAAGGAGGGCGTAGCAGGTAAAAAATTAGTACCATTAAAAAGAAACCAAGTGGTTTGCATTGGGACAATGGAAAGATGCTTTGAGGGCATCTCAGGAATTGTATAGACTCCACCTATTGCAGGCTCAAGGGTGTAAAAGTGTAAACTTGTTTGAAAAACTTTGAGAAGAGTGTTCCAAGACTCCCTACTTGAGGAGGGCTGCCTAGGGAATTGGTTCCCCTGAATTCAGTTACCCATGTTCAGCCATCCAGTTGTTCAGAGGTAGCTGCAACTGTGGTACAAGTGGTTCCAGATTCTGTTTGTGTTGGCAGCAGACCTTGGCATCATCCACATGATGCTGATCTTTCAGGTATGCAAAATGCATGAGATATGGGGTCATGGAGACTTCCACCAAGATTTCAGAGGAAAACCTGGAAGACGAGGCAGTGTATGGCAGGTGTGAAATCTCTGAAAGAAACCCCTGATAGGGACTGTCACAGTGAAGCTGAAGCCACAGTGGAGAATCCAGGAAGCTAGAGATGTTAGGTACTTGGAATGACTGTTGAGGGAAGCTGCAGGCAGGGAGCAGAGACAGTCCAAAAGAGTGACAAGACCACAGGGTCAGGGATGCTCAAGCCCTCTGGAGTTCACATCACAAACTTGCATCTGCAATAGGCAGGGTCTAGCCAATTCCTAAGGTCCTGGACATGGAGCTGCAGGTTTTAAAGTTTGCCCTGTTGGGTTTTGGTTTTGCTTTTTTCCAATGATTTCCTTGATATTTTCTTATTTCTCCCTTTTGGAATTGGAATGTTTACTTTGTGCTATTGTATATTGGGAACATAAATTTTAAAAGATTTTTTTTACAGGACCTCACAGCTAAGAGTTTTCCTTGAGTCTCAGAGAAGACTTCAGATTTGGACTTTTGAGCAGTGATGGAACTGTGGAGACTTTGGGGACTATTGGAGATGAATTAAATGCATTTTGCATTATGAGATGGGCATGAGCTTTTGGTGGCCAGGAATGGAAAGTTATGATTTGGATCTGAAATATCCCTCAAAGGCCATGTGCTAAAGATTTGGTTTTAGCCTGTGGCACTATTAGGAAGTGGCGCAGCCTTTAGGAGATGAGGACTAGTTAGAGAAAGCAGGTAACTTGGAGCAGGTCTTTGAAGTGTATATTTTATCCCTAGTCCCATCCTCTATTTCTTTGATTTGCATCCACCATGAGGTGAGTGGCTTTCCTCTGGCATACTTTTCTACCATGATGTTCTTATTTCCTTGGCACAGGCTTTAAAGCAACTGGACCAAGCAACCATGAACTGAAACCTCTGAAACTATAAGCCAAAATCTATTCTTCTTCCTTTAAGTTGTTTATCTTAGGTATTTTGTCATGGTGATGGAAAACTGGCTAACACAGAATTCAAGTGTCCTATTTGATCTCTCATGACTCAAATCCTGATGCCAGGCAAAAATGAGAGAAAAGCAAGGAAATAAAAAATTCTAGAATATAACACTTCTGGTTGAGCAGTAAGGCCTGTACCAGAATTTTAGCCAAATGTAATATACAGAAAAGGAACTATAAGATGGAGCTGAAGTGTGACTCACCGAGGATTTCAACTATTGGTCATAGTTTTAATCTTTGTGTTCACACGTGAATAAGCTTAATTCCTTCCTCATGTGATAAATCTTCACATATTTAATTACAATGATCAAAACCCCAACTTTCTGTGACTACCTCTGTCTCCTGCCAAGTCAGTTATTCTCTAAGCAAAACATGCCAATTTCTCCAACATTCCTCAGATATTATGGTTCTGAATCCTTTTACCAACCTGACCGCTCTTCCTAATCCTGTCCAGCTGATCTCTGTTCTTCTCCTTTGAGGTGCCCAGAGTGCCTGGTACACTCTAGATGGGCTCTGATCAGCCCAGGGAGCAGAATTCCTTTGCTCTAAATCAGTGGGTCCTGAAGTGTGCTCTGTTCATTGTGACGGGGGTCAGGGATAGGTGACCAATTAGTTTCACTATCAAATATGCTCAAGAAACCCCACAGACTAACATCCCTCTTGGAGACTTCAGAATGTACATCAGAGTACAAAAGGATCTGAGTAGTCCTGTTCATCCTTACCTGATTTAACATTTTCCAAATTATTTGACCACAGAGCTGTTATTTCCTCCTTCTCCCTTCTTTCCTTCTTTCCTTTCTTCACTGATCATTCTATTATGATATATTGAGTTGAGCATCAATTAAAACTCTTATTTTACAAACCTATTGCTGATAAAACATTTGTTGACTCTCCCACCCTTCTTTACCTGGGCAGCTATTATTTCCTGTAATTTATGTATTAAGCATGCCTTATAAACCTTAATTTAAGCCCATTAATAAAATGGAAATTAATAAATATTTGTTGAATAATTTAGGTACAGGTCTGAGGCCCACGCCCTTTGGGCATGGACTTCAATTACTTGTTAATTATCCTAATTATACCAGTATTTAGTCAATGTTCCTCTCTACTTGTCCGTGAGGCTATCTTCAAATGCTTATCAAATGCTCTGCTGCAATCAGATTCACTACAAGTCATATCCCCTAACCTACCAGTCTAGAATAATCCTACCCAAGGAGGAGATGAAATTGATATGGCAGGAGTTGGCACTTCAGGATCCCAATGCAGAAGTTTAGAAACAGTGATGAGCCTTGAAGGGTGGGTAGGATTTAAATAAGTAGCGTGGATCAAAGAGGGGATTGTGAGAAGGTTGCGGTAAGCATGAGTAATGGACTGTGGGCATGTGCAGACATGCTGGGAAAGGTTGGGATAAACTCAGTAAGCATTTATCCCAGTTTGCTGTTGTGAGGATCTACACAAAGAACTGTCAGGAAGGAGGTTAAGTGAGATGGATAAATAGCTAATAACTTAGTTTTAAAACTACCACATAAATGGTCAAATGCATGCTGTGTGAAAGAAGGAGTGAAGTGACATAGAACTTTCATTGTGGAAGTCAGAGAAGGCTCACGATAAAGATGGTCCCCTGACCTAGCTATGAAGATATTGATGATGGCACAGGTCCAGATGACAATGAGTTCAATGTGATTAAAGGAAGACAAGACTTGGTATGGATAGGTGATCACTGGCATGGCATGAGAAAATCTGTATTTAGGAAGATTGTTAGAATACTGATATTTTGAACAGTATTGGAAGGAAAAAGAAGGTGGCAAGAAGTCTTAAAACAGGTGCAAGGGGATGAGGGTCTGGGCTGGGCTTGCAGCCATACAAACAGAAAACCAAGAGCAAATGGAAGTATTTCTCCAAAGAAGTAACATCAGGACTTAGTGGCTGTTGGAATTAAGAATAATGGAAAGAAAAGAGTCAAAAATGGCTTGCAAAGCTTTCAGCCTATGAGGATGGGATGGTGAGGGGAGAGACAGGGCAATGAATTCCATGGCAGGGAGGGGGTTTCTGCAGATAAATGCCCTTGCTGCCCACAGCGCAGACAATCTTGGGGTTAAACATTTGAAAGTTTAGAGTTGGTCTACAGCCAGATGTGATTTTTGTTTTATTTTAGACATTTCTAGATATGGTGAGATTAGCTCATGTCATTTTTATGAGGCAGTCTCACAGAACAAACACATTTTGTGCTTGTTGGATACAGGGTGGTATAGGAAGTAATTCTGGCATATGCTTCCCTGAAGCCAAGGGACTCAAAAGACCTTTACGTGGGGGTTTTCCCACTGGGACTTTGCAAATGTTCAAACACTATGACTCCTGCTCTGGAGCTAAAGAGGGTCCAGGACAAGTCCATATATATCCCCAGAACTTCTACACTGACTTCCTTCCTCTCCCCGCAACAGGCCTCTGGCATTGGTTAGCTGGAAAACCAGCTGGAATAATTGCAATTCATTGACACGTTGATTTATCATTTCTTTCATTCAAGGACATTCTACTATTAATTTCCTATTGGTTCTTACGAGAAAGAATCAGCTCTTACCTCTTCCTGGCATTTCCTTGTTCCCATCTCCCCCAGGCTTGTATCCCATTTTGGGTCAGTTTCCCTATGGCTGCTGTTTTCTGGGTGAGAACTTTCCAAGAGGAAGCCTGCCTGTTGAGCTGTGGAACGGTGACAGCCATCTAGTGTCACCTGTCTCTCTACCCTGCCATGTGCTCATCACCTCTCCCTCCTATAGGTCTTCAAGGACCATAAAGATTGGGATAGGGCAGCCAAGATGATCATGAGCTTTGTCTCCCTCTGCTCTGTGTCTCTCTTGAGAAGTCACTGGCTGGCTCTAGGTGTTATCCAGGCCAGTGTGCTGACCAGTGGCAGCACCAAAGCACAGGGCACTATGGGTACTGTGCATGAGTTGATGAAGAGCCAACCTCACGGTCACAGAGATTGTCTTTTGTTTTTTAGCCAGAAAGGTTTTGTGAAGCAGGTGATTTTTGTTCCAAAACATTGGTCTTTGTACCTCACCCTGCAACCCATAGCTCTAGCCCATGTCCCCTTGTTCCTGCCTCCAGGTCCTGCTCTTCAGACAGGTGAGCACTGTTGAAGAGAAACAGCCACTAGCCTTCTTGTCACCAGTTGTTTTCTATAGTCATGTAGCTCCTCTTCTGTCTGCCTGCCTTGTTCCTTTTTTTAAAAATATGTTTTTAGTTGTAGATGGACACAATGTCTTTATTTTTTTGCCTTGTATGTGGTGCTGAGGATCGAACCCAGGGCCTCACGCATGCGAGGCAAGCGCTCTACCGCTGAGCTACAATCTCAGCCCCTACCTTGTTCCTTTTAAAGAAAGCAAAATTTCTTCCAATGGGAAATTGTGAAGTTCTCCAGATTTATTTAAGAAAATTTAATATAAAAGAGTCTGAATTTATCAAACAGAAGAGCATAGGCTTTTAAGCAGGACTCATTCACGGGTTTCCCCAAATAGTATTTATAATCTAATCGGCACTTATGGAGTGAAGTGACCTTTGACTATTTCATCAACTCTTACAAAAACACTGTATAATGAGTGATTTGCCCCATTTTGCAGATCAGGAAACTTAGGAAGAGGTTGAATAGCTTTCCTAAGTTCACACAGCTAGTGAGTGAAAGAGGAAGGTCACAAGTCAGACCCTGCCACTCAGGGACATGCCTTTAGCCCCACATGATGGGCAGTCCCTGTCGACCAGGAGAGTTACATCTTCTACCTAGGGGCACATTCTTGGGTAAACATCTCCTTTCTCCCTTCCTTCCCCTTGGGTGATTCTTGGTACTGGAAGAGTTAATTATATCACTAGTTCCATTTGCTATATGGAGGCCTGGGACACAGGTGGAATGTTCTCAGATGACAAACTTCACAGTTAAATATGTGTGAGTCTCCCTAATACTCCTGATTTTCACTCCTCCAGTGAAGCTGGGACCCCAAGTTTTGAATTTGTTCAGATTCATGGAGAAAGCTTAGAGGCTATAGTTGCCATCTATAAGGGCATGAAGATGCAAGTGGTTCTGAAGGGAGTCTCTCCAGAAGTTAGCCCTTGGGTCTTTATGAGGCTACGCAGATGAGGTTGGGGATGTGGAAAAGGGCCATGAGTACATATCTGGGCCAAATGTCAGATCTTATGCCCTTCTTAGCTCTGGAATATTTGAGGAGTTGATGATTTCATGCGTTTGGGATATAAATTGCTATCAAAACCTCAAAGCAAATAAATAGCAATTAAGCTGACTTAATGTTACTTTGGGGACACCATTAAATTCAGCATTCTCCATTTGAATGTTGTGGGATACATATCTTAGAGCAGAGGGATGTGAGCATTGGTCCCAGCTGGTAGGACTGTATGCCTATGTGTGGGAGAGAAAGAGGAAGATGAAAAGAAGGGAAAACAATTGTGTGACACAGCTGGGAAGTGTTGACCTAAGGGGGCCACAGGGGGCTTGTGGGTTCTACCTATGGGGCCAGTGTGTGGGGGTGATGGTGGAGATGGGGCGTTCACTGAACTTTCCTCCTCTCATTTCCCACAACCACTCCAAAAGGGTAGAGCCATCAAGACCCTGATCTGTTGACCCAAAGATCCTGGACCTAAAGTCATTTAGGTCTTTCACTTCATTCAGCTCTGACCAATTCACTAGTGTATTTAAGTACTTAATAATGATTGATAGCAGTTGTTACAACAATAGCAATAGATCACAATGTGTGTAGGTGCTATGCTAAGTACCCACATGATTTAACTGAAACATTATAGAAGCTGTGTAGTTGGGATTATTACTATCCTCATGTTAACAGAAGAGAAAACCGAGGCTTAAAGAAGTTTGGGGAATTTACCTGCCATTGTGCAGCTGTTCCTGTCAGAGCTTGGATTTGAACTAAGTTTTGGCTGGCTCCAGAGCCTCTTTCTCCACATGGGTGTTTGTGCAGCATACTTCATATTTAAGGCTCTGAGGAAAGTCTACTGTGAGCCTGAGCCCCTGAGGTTGGGCCTACCCAGCCTGCTGGCCCCAGCCTCCCTGACCTCAGATCAGGAGCATGGTGGCAAGCCAGCGGAGTCAACTGCCAGCAGGATTTGTCCTCATGAGTTCCACACAGACTGTGTCACAGGAGGAACATGTTTTATAAAACATGAAGAGAGGGTTTCTAAGTGCCCAGCCTCCCTGATGGGGCTGGATGTTTTAAATCCTTCAGCCACAACATCAAGGTCATAAAATGGGAGGGCTGCAATTTCCTCTCTTCTGTACTGGTGTGGCGGCATAAGGAATTGATGGAGGAAGGGGACATTACTGCAGGCCTTGGCTTCTTGCTCAGCAGGCTGGGATGTCTCACTGGCTATGTGGTAGTTGGGACTGAAATGGCATTTCCATCTCTGGGTTCAGAAACTTGCCAAGTGTTATATATAAGAAAATAATAACCACCTCTAACATTTGGTAGAGTTTTATAATTTACAGAACATTTGTGCTTTATACCTTGTACCTCTATCTCCTGATTATTTTCCAAGTTTCCTGAGTCAAAGTTTGTGAGTCTTTTTGACCCTAAGTGTTAAAAGTTCTCATAAAGGCTAGAGAGTTAATCCAGAAAGTTGTCAAATTATTTTGGTCTTTTTGCCTTTGAAGGAGCACTGGATCAGGGGTCAGAAAAATTTGATTCTAAGCATTAATTTTCTATGTAAAAGGGAGATAATATTGACCTTGTATGCTGTACAAGAATATTATGAATGTCAAGTGAAATGTATGAAAATAAGTGTTGCGTGCTCATAAGTCCTAAAACTATGTAAAATAAGGCTAACTTCTTATAGCTACTACTTAAATGCATGTATACAGCTTCATTTTTGTGCACTGCAAATATTTCACTGTCCATCCCTAAGATTTATTTATCCTTTTTCTGGTATGCAATAGCAACTGTGATCTCTAACATTCACTTGTAATAAATCATATGTTGTATTTCATATGATATTTCAACTGTCATGAAATATTTGACTCATCATTTACCATTTCATGTGACAATAATTGATAATACTCTCTTTTCCAATTATATGGTAAATGCCATGTGGAAGAAACTGAGTCTTAAAGAGTTTTTATATTCTATCCTGTGTTTATGTGGCTTGCCTGGATTAAGAATTCTTTGACGGTGAGAGGGTTAATCCTGAGGGTGGCAGCGAAGCTGTTTTCCTTTCTTGGAGATGGTTTTTTTTTTTTTGCCTCAAATATCAGTGTAGTACATTTCAGATCGTTCTTTATAATATCCTCCCAAATGATTTAATGTTGAATTTCAATAAAGGCTATGGAAGATGAGTTGATAGGAATAGAACCCAGACCACAGAAAGAGTCATGTACAATGTATTAAGCAGTTAATTAAAAAACATGGTGAGTGTATGTGTGTGTGTGTGTGTGTGTGTGTGTATCCAAAATAATACACACGAAAATTAAAATAAAACCAGAATAGTACAGTTTTGGTTTTGGTGTTACTATTAAAAACAAACCAAACCAAACCAACCAACCAAACCAAACCAAACCAAATCAAAACCCAAACATGCTCTATGCACTAGTGAAATCTATATACTTGTGATTGAGGAGTATTTTTCTGGCTATTTCTAGTTCAGACCTCTGCTATCCTCTTCTGAGTGTCAACGGACTTAAAACAGCACACCTGGTCACTTCCTTTGTCTAAGATCGGGGTGGGTACTAACTGTGCAGAATGCTCACCCTCAGCCTACAATTGGTTTAAGGTACAGAATCGTGGTTCCCTTTATTACCACGATCTTCATTCTGATCCTATTTTTGGCATGCATTTGTGTAATGCTGTACCTATCCTTTAAAAGGATTTTGCTTCTTTGTATTTTCTGCAGATGTTCCTGCCTTGTGGGTTTGTTTTAGAGCTCCTGCTGTCCATGGCCTGTGGAAGAGGATTTATAAGGTTCCAGAAGAAGAGAACCAATCAGGATGGATGGTGCTGCCTTCATCTTCCCTCCTCACTTATGGTTACTTCCTGTGCACTGTCAACCTCCCTGGCTGGCCTGTGGAAGTAGACAGAGCTTTTACCATTTCACAATTTCATGTCTGCTGTACATCTTGCACATAAAACTACCTTCATAAATTTTGTTAATGTGGTTCCTATTCTGGCTTAATGACTTCTATTTTATTGTGTCCCATACAGTATTGACATTGGGAAAGCTAAGAAGGAGGTTAGGTTTGTCTTTGTGCTCTCCCACCTGTTCCTTCCTCTGTTCTTTCCTTCCAGAAAGGGCATCAGGACACAGGATGGGCATGGAGACATGGGCAGCAGCCAAGTAGGGGCACGAAGGCCCACATCCAGGTGGCTGTGATCTCTTGCAGCTTCTCCAGATACGAGGTTGTTAAGATAGCTTTTCTTGTGAATGTGTTCTCGGCTAGTGTCACAGAGAAAAGGTGGTCACCACTGATGTGGGCTCTAAGTAAAATCAAGTCCTTTTAGGAAGAAAGGGCCAAAGGACTGGAGCAGTGCACCATTATGTCCCAGTGTTTTAGAAAGAGCAAATGGCTCCTGGACCTAAAGCAAGATAGAAGAAATTAGAAAGAAATTCTGAGAACAAAGGTGAGAATAAAAATGCATGCCAAGGACTGTTACATGAGACTGTCACACAGGGAGAAAGAAATAGCAGGGAGAGGAGCACTGCCTTTGGAGACAAATGAGCAACACACATGTGTGGCCCATGTGAGGGGCAGGCCCTGAATGTCTGTGGAAGTGGGACACTGGAGAAACTCTAGTGTTCCTTTATAAACTTCTCTCTCAGAAAATGGAGTAAGTGGTGAGATGAATGGCCATTCTAAACTTAATTGTTTTTAAATGTATTATTTTATATGGAAAAAAGTCCTAGAAAATACTGAGAATAATTTAACAACAAAAAATGTAATTACCCCCAGAATAAGCACACATTACTCCTTTGAGACATTTGCTCTAGACTTTTATTGAAAAAGCAAAACATTATGAAGTTGAAGTTCCCATAGATTACTTCCACATAGTTTTGTGTCCCTCTCTCCCCAGAGACTGTGCTGTTTTGAATTTGGGGGAATACTTCTAGTCTATAGGCCCAAGGCTCATCAATAAGAAAGAACTAGCTGGGCATGGTGGCGCAAGCCTGTAATCCCAGCACTTAGGGGGGCTGAGACAGGAGAATTGCGAGTTCAAAGCCAGCCTCAGCAACGGCAAGGTGCTAAGCAACTCAGTGGTCGAGTGCCCCTGAGTTCAATCCCTGGTACCAAAAAAAAAAAAAGAAAGAAAGAAAGAACTAATGTTGAAGATGAGGAAATGACAGAAACTATGGAAGAAAAAATTTCAAATAGGAGTCAAGGATGGAAACTCTGATACCTTCCTTGAATTTAGTAAAGCAAATGAGAGTATAAAATCAGATGTAAACCTAGGGTTCTCAAAGTGGAAGCAGATTTAAAAATCTGGGGAGTCTCAGAATTATGACTGTGCCTAGGCAATTGCAAATGAACCTGATAAAGAAGAACAAGGAAACCACTATTAGAAAGAATGTGGTGCAGGCATAGGGGCAGACACCTGTAATCCTAGAGACTTGGGAGGCTGAGGCAGGAGGATTGCAAGTTCAAAGCCGGGCTCAGCAATTTGGCAAGGCCCTAAGCAACTTAATGAGACACTGTTTCAAAATAATAATAATAAAAAGGGCTGAGGGTGTGTCTCAATGGTTAAGCACCACTGGGTTCAATTCCTTCAATCCTTGGTACAAAAAGAAAGAAAGAAAGAAAGAAAAAGAAATGCCATTGCTGTCAGAGACATCCTGAGATCAGCTTTCTAAGAACCCATTTATAAACATGGAGGTAAGTGACCTGCTCAAGGTTAGGAGAGACCCGTAGGAAGAGAGAATTCCCAAATTGCAGAAGGAGATGAAGTTTTTAAGTAGTGCTGAGAGCAAGAACAAAAAAAGATACTTTAAAAACTATGATCAGAGAGAAAGGAAGACAGAGGAGTCCCAGGCCCACACCTTAGCACAACTGATGAAATGCTAATGGGCAAGAGAGAGAAACCAGAGCCACTCAATTCTATCTTTGTATTCATTTTCTCCTTTATGAAGACTATCTATAACATAGAAAAGACGTGGAAAAATTATCATTAGTGAGGAGTTGGAGAGGTGAAGAGCTAGCTATAAGAGGGCACGCAACATCCTTTGGTGAGTTTTCATTCTTTCAGCTGATGAATTACATCCTGGGAAGAGACACAATTACAGATGTGATTATGGAATGCTAAGTGCTTCAAAACTTGGGACTGACAGATGTTTTAGTTTTCAAAATGGTGTAAAAAGTATATTCAGGAATTTAGAGACCAGAAAATATGTTTTCATTTGTAAGCAGAAGGTACAAGTTGTGGTATGGAAGGACACACATAGGGGCAGACCTTCATTAAGAGGTTTCCTCCCCTGACGCCCTTCAGTTCCTGGTGGCAAAGGACCCAGGAGATGTAAATCTGAGAGGGCAGTCCTACCTCCAAAAGGTGGAAGGATACAGGATGGGAAGAGCCAGAGGGTGGCAAGCAAACATAGGCCCTTTCTGCCCATCCTTCAGGGACTCTGCCCACCTCTGGACCTCTTTCTGGAAGAGTCTCCAGAAATCCTTTACCAACTCTCTAATTTTAAAGACATGGAAGTTTGTGTGCAGTAATTTCAAGGTCCGGAGAGATGAAAGCAACCTGTCCAGGGTTACACAGGACTTAATGACCAAACACGGCTGTCTTCCAGGGGAGCTGACTCACCACCTGGGGTTCTCCCCACTTTGCCCCACTTGTGCTGCTTCTCATGTGCTCTGAATTCATACTCATAAATCTGCTATTTCCCCAATAAGACTGCATTCTCTTCACATTGACTAGCATTTAACGTGTGCCAGGCATTGAGCTAGATGCTTTGCAGCTATGAAGATGGTGAAAACCTGGTTCTTGGATTTGATGAGCCTCTGCTATGAAGGACATAAGCAGTGGCTCATTTACAGTGTGAGACTCAGTGAGAAGGGTAGGGGGAGTATTATGGGGTCCTAGTGGAAGGGATCGTTGACACCTAGAGGATCCAAAAAGCCTCAACCAGAAGCTTCCTAACGGCAGGGAGACTACCTTATACCAGTTTGTATTCATCCCAGAGTTTTGCACAGCAGGATAGAGGCCAAGAGAGCAGTGCTGCCAGTAAAGCTGTGCTGGGACCTCAGCACAGCTTCTCCTGCTAGAATTTAGAAGACTTGTCCTATGTACTCCTGATCCTTGCTCTGAAGGATACCAGAGACCAAAGCACTTCTTTCTACTTCTCTCATTCTCTTTTTTCTTCTCATGCCACTCAGTTCTCCTGGGCTTCTCTTCAAAGATTTAATAAAGATTAAAAATTCATTTTTGAGTCAGGATGTGTCACTAGCTGGGAAACCAGAGGCTAATGAATCACCCCAGGAGGCTGAGAGTTTCTGCTGCTCACACTGGCTCTGAGGCTGGACTGTACCCAGGGCTGCCTGCGGGAATGAGAGGAAGTCATGAAAGCATTACATCTCGGGCTTTCTCTCTGAGGCAGCATGGAAGCATCCACAGCCCAGTCAAGAAATTCAGAGAAAGAAATGGAATCCATGACACGGATGTTAGGAATACATTCTTTCCCACTGAGCCTTGCTCCCTGGGGTGCAGGCCTGTGAGATGGTTTGGAACAGAGACAGCTCTCCCGATGCCTGGACTGGCAAGGGCTGAGCCTTAGCCTGGGGCTTCATCAAGGTTCCAGATTCTAATGAGGAAGCCCCAAGATACTGTGGGGGCAGCCTGCTGTGGTCTCTGCCCCAGGACCACCCATTAATTTGTTGTGGACGTCTGCAGCAGAAGCCTGGTCTGAAGTACACAGAAGAGGTGGGGATGGACAGAGCCATTGGAGCCATTAAGTTTTAAAAGTCAACTTCATTCTTAACTTCTTAGGTTGACCTTCAGTCCAAGTGCACAAACCCAGTTCTCTGAGGCTAGGAAGGACTCCGTGTACTGACAAGTGGTTGGGCTATATAGCACCTAAGGCTCTTTTTATCTTAGAGATCTGGAATTTCACAAGAAGATTTGAGAGCCCGTTTATCCTCTTTTCTGTCACTATGTTGTCACCCTTACTTACCTGCTGCGTGACTGTTGACTCTTACCTTCTCTAAGTGCTATCTCTTTGGCTGTGAAATGGATGGAACACTACTGCTCTCGGTTGTCTGGAGGACTCAATAATATATGTGAAAGTGTGTATTATCTTCATGGGAGCTTAATAAACAAAATTTCCACCCTCCAGTATGTTACAAAGATACAGATGCAGGCAAGCAAACTGAAGCCAGTCATATACAACAAGGAAGATGCCTATGGAAAAGCATTGAGAAGACCCTCCTCGCCCAACTCCATATGCAAGTTTTATCTCCCAACCCCTGTGATAAAGTCTATGATAATTCCTGGAGTGGTGTCATTAGTTATTGCTTTTGTCATTTGGCTTTATACTACAAAAATTAGTCATTAAAACCTTAGTATGAAATAACTTTGAAGTCACTCCTACCCCTCAAAAAATTATTGCAATAACTGCCCTGACAGTCACCCGGACCCTTACTGAATGATTCCAATGATAAAGATCTCTCTCCCAACAGTGAGGTGCTTTCACCCCATTAGAAAGGACCACATTCCATTGTGGGGCAGCTGAAGGTGATTAGATATTCTTTTTTAAGTTGAAATAAGTCTGCCTCCTCAACACTTTGCTTCATGGGCTTAAGTTTAGTGAAATAAAGCAAAGAGATGCATGTCTGCTCCCTTATTCGTTGGATAGCACTTAAGATGCTTGAAGATAGTGATCTCCTTTTTAGCCTCTATATACTCTTTTATTAGATGGTTTCTTAAGTGACAGAGCTTCCAGGTCTTTTGGATTCTTTACAACTCAAGTGGCTCTTCTCTGAGGAAACCCACATTTTCCAGGGTTCTCCAAATTTGGCATGTGGACCTGAACCAGGAGGGGTCTGGCAGCTTCGAGGATGTAAAAGGCTAGAGTCTCCCTTGGACTGGATTTATGTTGCTAGCATTGCAGATTTTTCTTTCACTTTTATTAGCATACATGATTATTTAATATTTAGTGTTTAATAAATTAAACCCTTAAGATATTTCTAAATGAGCCTCTAGAAGTTAGGCCTCCCTTGGAGTAGATACTAAATGAAATAATTCAATATTTTAATCTAAATGCAGATAATTTTATCCTTAATTAAAAATCTCTTTCCTTCTTTTGTTTCAGGCCATTGTTCTTTTGAGTTTTAGTTTGTAAATCAATCCACCTATTTGTGGTTCCTCCCAGCCTTGTATCATCTGTATATTTGAATAAGCAGGACTGATGACGAAGCCTTTTGGTCCAACACTGCAGACTTCCCTACAACTGGCATGTATCCATCATCCCTGAGCAAGGCTGCTGACCTGCAAAATTATTTCATAATTCTTTCACTGAAGCTACAATCTTGAGAACTGCCAAGCCTGGCTGTTTCCACAGTCATTCAGTTAGTAAGTGAAAGTTCATTGTTAATGATTTAGGTGGAGTTCTTAAAATGCATATACTTAGGACTGGGGATATAGCTCAGTTGGTAGAGTGCTTGCCTCACATGCACTAGGGCTCTGGGTTCAATCCCCAGCACCACCAAAAAAAAAAAAAAAAAAAAAAGCATATACTTGGCCAACCATATTAACAGGTATGACTTTTCTAGCTGCCTATGACATCACTTACTCAGGTAGAATGTGTAGAAATGATTGCTCTGGCCACTCAGGCATGATATTCATTGACTGAATATTAGGAATGTTGGGAAATGCACATTGTCTTGATGTTTCAGAAGACTAAGGAAGAATTGACTGGACCAGGACACCAAAGACCAGGATATCCAACCTTTAAGGGCATCTCTATTTTCATTTTGTCTCATAAGTCAGGAAAGAACATGAGCCATTACATGAACAGCTTTTGCTGTTGTGAAGAACTACTAAGAAAGTCAAGGGACTTGGTGTCAGGGAAGGAGGAGGTTATGGTCACTGGGAGGGAACCTGAACCTTAGATAAAGGGAGCTTGGACACTGGGCTCCATGTGGAGAAAAGTGGACCAGAGGGAGAAAGGCATCAGAGGTGGCTCAGAGTGGGGAGGAGGTTGTATAAATTCCATTTTCCTGAGGCCACAGTCTTGGCTTGGCCAACTGAGTTGATTTTTATTTCCCATCCATGGCTATGCATTGTTGCAAGAGATCAGTTCAAAGCCATCACCACTTTTAAGTTTAATCACAAATATTTGGGATCCTTCACTATATGGGGAAAGCCAGCCATGAGGGCCCTAGCTGCTTTGGAAAAGCATTTGCCAAATTTTCAAGGATATAGAAGACAGGAACTTTGGGTGAAAGTATCATTTTTTCATGCAATCTGGGAAGGCCAAGGAAGAGCTTTGTTTAAAATGTCATGTTGTATGCAGTTCCTGATAAAGCTTGTCAAAATATTCTCATGGTATAAATACCCCTGGTGGGCCAGAAGAAAACTAAAAACCTGAACAATGGACAACTTCCTACAACTAGCACATATCCATCATCCCTGAGTAAGGTTGCTGAACTACAAAATTATTTAATAATTTTTTCATTGAGGCTACAATCTTTTTTTTTTTGGTACCAGGGATTGAACTCAGGGGTACTTGACCACTGAGACACATCCCCAGCCCTATTTTGTGTTTTATGTAGAGACAGGGTCTCACTGAGTTGCTTAGTGCCTCACCGTTGCTGAGGCTGGCTTTGAACTCGCGATTCTCCTGTCTCAGCCCCCCAAAGTGCTGGGATTACAGGCGTGCGCCACTGCGCCCAGCTGAGGCTAAAATCTTGAGAATTCCTAAGAACTTTAAGAAGACTCTCCTCAGTATAAAGCAGATGGAACTAAATAGGGAGAATAAATTCTATGCAGGTTTCTCCTCATGGTACTCCAGTCTTCTCTGAACTTCATCAAACAGAACACTTGCGGGGGGAAAAGTCACTTCATAATCCCTTGAGTCTGCTTCATTGATCAGAGGCTGAGGATTTTCATAAACCAGAAAAAAAGGAACATTCCTTTAGGGCATTGAGTAGAGAGCATTTTAAGGTTTCCTGAAAGCTATTATTTCAACACTTAGGCATCTTTCTCTGTTCATAGAAAAGATAGATATAGTTTCATCAGTTATGAAAATAATATCAATGTATTGGGAAATGCTATATCCTGAAAAATAATACCAACATTAAAAAATGCTTAGGAATTAGGGAAAAGAATGGAAAGGAGAGCTGGAAAAACTGGTGGTAGAATACTGTATGTTAATAGGTGCACTTCTCACTAGGAAACTAGGTAGAGTCAGATGATAACAGTTTAATGAACCATATTTTTTCAAGGTATTAGAGACTCAGCAATGAGTATAGGGGGAAATGCTGCTGATACTAAACAAGAGGAGAATCTATTAGAAATGATAGCAGCTTGAGCTGTGAATATCAGTATCTACCATCTATAGACCTGAGAAGTCAGTCATGAGCCTAGGAGTTGGAGTGGAGCCAAGGACAACTTGTATACCCTGTTGTTTTAGTCAGCTTTTTTTGCTGCTTTGACTAAAAGACCTGCAAGCACAATTGTAAGGAGGAAAAGTTTATTTGGAGGCTCACAGTTTCAGAGGTTTCAATTCATAGACAATGTCTCCATTCCTTGGGGATTGAGGTGAGGCAGAAATCATGATGGAAGAGTGTGGTGGAGGGAAGCAGCTCACATGATGATCAGAAAGCAGAGAGAGAGACTCACTCCACTCACCAGATACAAAATATATACCTGAAAGGCACAGCCCCAATGCCTACCTCCTCCAGCCACACCCTACCTGCCTTCACTTACCTCTCAGTTAATCACCATCAGGGGATTAATTCACTGATTGAGTTAAGGGTATCATAACCCAATCATTTCTCCTCTAAACCTCTTACATTGTCTCACACATGAGCGTGTGTGGGACACCTCACATCTAAACTATAACACCTGCTGTTTACAAAGACTGAGAGTTTATAGATTCTGCCCTACAGAATGATGGATGAAGAACAAAATTGTCCATGGTGAGCACTTAAAAGTACTACATAGCAAATAAATTTAACCTTATTGTGAAAACCCAGTGGAAAGGACTTCTATTTTTAAAATTATGGCAGAGACTGCAGAAACCCTCCAAGTTTAGGACACTCAAAGATTCTCAATATTTCATTAAATGCTCTGTGAGATGGTGGGGAAAGGAAAAACAAATCTCCACATCTGGAAAACAGTAAGTCGTGGCCTCATTTGCCATGTGTCTTAATGTGGACCACTAATGGAGCCCAGACATTAACTGGGTGGAAGACAAAGCTCGTCAGAGCTCAAATTCCTGCAAAATGCTGGCATTGCTGAAAGGCAACATCCTCAGTGGTAAACTAGGGAAAATCTCATACCACAAATATAGACAGTGAGGGTCTTTGCCTATCTTGACTTTGATTCTAGAAGAAAATCAGAGAAAAATATTCTTCTAAAAGTCCTAACACTCAAGCTTAAATTCTCAGGTACCTGGGACCAAAATTTATATCAACATGAAGATGTGAAAACAATATCCAAGACAGCTCAGGTTTGGTGGTACACCTAGGTCCTTGGAAAAACCCAGTGGAAATGCTCTCTAGGAACATTTTAAACATATACATCTATGAGCACAGACAAAGCCATCATGTGCTAGAATCAGAAGAAACACTAAACTGCAGAATTGAATGCACAACAGATTAGAATTATAAAAAACAGAATATAGATAGGTCATTTAAAAAATGTTACAAAAGAGAAGAAGATTATAAAGAGTGATTAGAAAGATTTGAAAAGAAAATGATTGTGCAATGTTAACAAAGCCTTGACTAACTTGGGCAGGGAACACTGAGGCAAGCATTGACCCTTTGAGTGCCTGCCATTAGGTCAAAAAGGCCAGGTCTTTATATTCCCCAACCTACTTAACTAACAGATGAAATCTGCTGATAAGGGCATCATCTCAGGAGAGCAGCTTTCTGCTAGGCTTCAGTGTAGGATCTGCAAGCGGGCAGCAGGTGCTTCCTGGAGGGAGGACCTGGGCAATACATCCCTGTGACTCCACAAATGTGAATGACTACAGTGTTTGACACTGCACATTCAATATGAGCATAAAAACAATGGGCTACAATAGAGATTGTGTGTGCAAGTATGTCAAAATCATGATTGGTGGTGGTAATAGTAATATTATTCTGAGAAAGATACGTGTGAAATGAGATATAAAGGAAATGAATGGTCATGGATTTATTATTCCGTTACCCTCTATATACTTGAGGAGAATATAATGTTTATACATGTGCATCTTTTTATATATGTGTACCTACTGAAAGGCCTAGAGAAAGGCTAAACTAGTTTCAATGAATATTGTTACAACCTAAAATGTGACACTGAATTACCATTTTCTTTTAAAAGAAACCAGGTCTTCTTGGAGAAATGACTGATTTAAGATTTGGGGAAGAAATGTATCAGAGCAACCTGGAATATCTTGCCCTATAAAATAGGATGGAAGGTAACAAAGACTACTAAAACCATAGCAAAAGGACTCAGGAGCCAACTTGAAGAAACTCCTTTTGGCCAAACAAAGGATGACTAAAGTACCAATAATAAGACAAATGAATAATAAAATGGAATATATTTCAATTCTTGAGTTTATAATGATATTTTAGAAACTAATCAATCACCTTTGGATGAATGACAGAAAATCAATTCATTAACTTAAAAATTGGTAAGCAAGGGTAAATGAAAAGCACCTAGTCTGCCTTCCTAAATGAACTGAACCACTGGGTAACCAGGTAGCATAATGAGGGAGGCATTTCTTTGTAAAATTCTTTCAGCTAATAAATGAAAATAGATTGCAGAATTAGAATATCACCATTTTTCAACTGTCAGTGAACTAATAGAATTGGACAATGAGCAACAATGTTTTCTAATACCACAAAAAGAGAGATAACCAAGTATTGTCTGCCTCCTAATAAACATCACACAATAGTCTTGTCAAAGTGATCAAACTGAAGTCTGACCCAGCCCCTAGAACCAGCTGCCATTTTAAAAGTAATCCAGAGCACAGAAAATGTATTGAACTCTACCATGAGAAGCAAAAATCCAGCAAAATACAGACTATAGGAAACTCTGGAGGTTGAAGTCTCAAGTTTTTCAACAGATAAATTATGAGGAAAAGAAAGAGGAAAAATTTCAGAGTAAAAGAAAGTTTAAAGACCTAACATTTTTTTAAATGGATAAGAGTAAATACTATGGTTCCTAAGGATGTGTACTTGGATGAAACAAAATCCCTAAAAATGAAGAATGTGATTACCCTAAAAAATCAGAATATAGTTAGGTACTTTTGGAGAGAGAGGAAACTGAGATTGGGCCAGGGCCAATGGGCAGCTCCTGGGCAGCTGGCAAAGTCCTATTTCTTGACCTTCAGTGGCAGTTGCAAGGATGTTGACTTTAATAATATTTCACTAGTCTATAAATTTGTTTATATAGTTTCTGTATCTGAATTTCATTTTGCAGTGAAATGGATAAATATTTAAAAGAAGTAATAGAATAGCAAGTTTTGAAGTATAGTTAAAGCTATAGTCAGAGGGAAATCTGTAGTTTTCAATGTTTACATTAGAAAAATGTCAGTTGATAACTAGCAATTGAAGGTAGAAAAAAATTAAAACCAAGTCCAAGAAAGCAGAGTAAGGGAACTTGTGAAGATAGGAACTGAAATTAACACAATAAAAAGCTCAGAAAGTAGACCAATGAAGCCTTAGTGTAGTCACTGAGGAGAACTATAAAACAGAAAAAATATCTGACAAGATTAACCAAGAAAGAAGGAGCAATGGTATGTAAAAGTAATAACACAGCTACAGAAACAGGAAATCTTTTAAAAATAGGGGAATAAAATGAAAAATCCTATGTCAATAAAATTTGAAAACATGAGTGAAAGGGAAAGGTTATTTGACTCAATATTTTAAAACTTCCCAAAGTTGTTCCAAGAAAGAAATGGAAAGTATGAATGTCCTCTAACTATTTAAGGAATTAAGTATTTAAAGATCTTCCTAAAAAGAAAGAACCATGCCCAGACAAGTCTTCTAAGGTTTTATAAGCTTTCTATCACCACTTCTATTTAATATTTTGTCAGAGAACTTACATAGCAAGTAAGACAAGAATTACAAATAAAACTTATAAGATTTGGAAAGGAAAATAATGAAATGAAAATATAGTTTATAGATGATATAGTTATCAATACAGAAAACTAAAATAACCTATAAGCTTGTTATTAAAATTAAATTCATGAAGTTTGCTAGATATATATTAACAGATATGTCTTTATGTACATATAAAAAGTTTATTGTTTATCTGTATAGTGTCAGCATGTAATTATAAAATGCATTTATATTGAGGTTTGAGAGATCCTAATTAATAGCATCTACTTCTCATCCTGAGTTCTGAACCAGACAAAATAGGCAAACAGAAAACAAAACTAAACAAAACAAAAAACAACCCAATAATCTAAAAATTGGTCAGAGGAAATGAAAAGACATTTTCCCAAAGAAGACATATGAAAGGGCAATAGATATATTAAAAAATGCTCAACATCACTAATCATTTGGGAACTGCAAATCAAAATCATAATAAGATATCACTTCACATCTGTTAGAATGGCTACATCAAAAATTCAAAAAACAGCAAGTGTTGGTGAGGATGTGAAAAAAGGGAACCCTGGAATACTCTTAGTGGGAATATAAATTGGAACAGACATTATGGAAAACAGTATAGAGGTTCCTAAAAAAAATAAAATCAACTGTTATATGACAACCCCACTCCTGGGCATATATCCAAAGGAAATAAAATTACTCTCTTGAAGAGATATCTGTACTCTCAAGCTCTTTGCAGCATTATTCACAGTAGCTAAGATATGGAAACAACTTGTGACCATCAACAGATGAGTGGATAAAGAAAATATAACACATATACACACATGTACACATACACATATATACATGTGCATGTGTACACATATGCACACACACATTATTACTTAATCCTAAAAAAGAGGGCAGTTGTGCCACTTCCAACTATATGGATGAACCTTGAAGACATTATATTAAAGGAAATAAGCCAGACATGGAAAGAAATAGGCTGTATGATATCACATGTGGAATCCAGAAAAAATGTTGAACCTATAACTAAGAGTAAAAAGGTAGTCATTGGGGGTTGAGGTGTGGAGGAAAAGTGGAGATATTGGTGATAGGGTACAAACCTTCAGTTATGTGTTGAATAAGTACTAGAAACCTAATGAATAGCATGGTAACTATAGTTATTGATAATGTATAATGTACTTGAAACTTGTCAAGAGAGTAGATCAAAGTGTTTTCAACACACACACACACACAGTAGTTATTATGTGGGATTATGGATATGTTAATTAGCTTGATTTTAGTAGTCATTTCACAATGTAAACATATATTAACAGACTCACATTGTATAATCTAGATATATACAATTTTTATTTATCAATATTATGTTAATAAAGCTGGAAAAGAAATCAGCAAAGGCTGAAACATTTTTATTATCAATAACATTGATTTTGCAAAATGTGGCTTATGTCTGAGGATAAGAGAGATTCATAATCCTAAATTCCAGAATCAGACAGCCTTCCCCAGTAAATTACTAGCAGCTTACAAACACTAAAGACCACTCTGATAATGGAAGGGTCATTTCTGTTAGGCTTTCTGCATGGCTTAGAGTAATCAAGACCACATGTTCTCATAGAGCTGCTCCCAAGAGGACAGGAAGAGGAAGGAGCAGGGTATCGAAGCCAAGTTTATCCTTCCAAACCATTAATCAGATTATGTTGCTTCTTCTCCACCCCAGGGCCAGAGTGAGGGGTGGAGACAGGCCAGGATTGTTTCATAGGTGAAGCTACCTCCTTCCTATGGAGGGGAAAATAATCATCCCTGGGTACTTTTGGGGGATTGATGACAGATCCCCCTGTAGGTATCAAAATCTGTGTGTGCTTAAACCCTTGATATGAAATGGCATAGTGTGGCATATAAGCTGCATATCTCCTTCTGTACATTTTAAGTCATCTCTAGACTGCAATATCTAATTACAGTGTAAATGCTGTGTAAATAGTTGTTACAATGTATTGTTTAAGGAATAATGACAGGAGAAAAAAATCCATACAGGTTTAGTACAGATGGGGATTTTTTCCCGCTGAATATTTTCAATCCTGGTTGACGGAACCTGTGGATGTGGACCCAGGAAGTTGAGGACAGTCTGCACTGAGTTCCTCCTTCCTCTTCTCCAGGAAAGAATTTATAATACCACTCTCTAAAGGCCTGCCTCTAGGAATAGATTTAGTTAAACTAGATGCAAGACCTTTGTGGAGAGAAGAATAAAAATTTGTTGAAAGATATTAAAGAAGACCTAAACATACATATCATGGGTCACAGATAGGAAGCCTAAACTTTGTGAATTGTTAATTTTCTCAGTCTATGCACAGATTCAATGTAATTCTAATAAAATTCTGAAGAAGAATTGTGGGGGATTTGATTAGTTATTTCTAAAATGTTTGTGGATAAGTAAAATGTCACAAATAGCCATCACATTCCTGAAGAAAAATGTCCAGGTAGAAGGAGTTGCCCTAACAAATCAAGCTATAATCAAGACAGATGATTTGGGTATAGGAATAGGAAAAAAGCCCAGTGGAACAGAATAGTTCCACTATTTTGTTGGAATAGAATTTCTAATAAAGGAACAAATATTAACAGCAACACAAAACCTTCACTATATAAAGAATGAAGAGCTAATACTGAAGATCAAATGGGAAAAAAAAGCATTAAACAGGTGAAACTGAGACAACTGTCAACTGCATGGGGGAAAATATTGGATCTTTATCACAGATACAAACAAAAATCCGTGCAGGAATTTAATTGAAAAAGAAAAAACATACAATTTTTAGAGAAAAATGTCTTTTAACTTTGAGAGTGGAAAGCTTTTTTAAAATAAGATTCAAAGGGAAATAAAACCTTATAAAATTAGATTGATACACTTGTCTATACTCTAAGTAAAACATCTCTTTCCTTCAAAAGACACTCTAAAGTGAAAGGCCCAGTCATATATTGTTAGAAAATAGCTGCAACATGTTAATCAATAGGAAATTAGCATCTAGTTTATATAATAAACTCCTGAGAATTAGTAAGACAAAACATTTGAGAAAAGATGGGCAAAAGATGAACAAGCATTTCACGGTGGAGAAACGGGACTGGTCAATAGCATATGGAAAAATGTTCAGCCTGATAAGTGATATCTCAATTAAGTAGCACTTTGTTATACCATATTTGCAGAAATCAAACAATCTTATGAAATACCAATGAGGATATAAAACAAGGGAAATATCCCTACCTTGCTGACTGGAGTATAAATTGACACCAATATGTTAATAGACCGTTTGACATTCCTAGGTATACTTGAAGATATAAATATGATCACCTCGAACTAGGGACTGAATCCAGGAGGGCTTTACCACTGAGCTATGTTCCTAGTTCTTTTTTTTTTTCTTTTTTCTTTTGAGAAATGGTCTTGCTAAGTGGCTGAGGATCTTGTTAAGTTGCTGAGGTTGGCCTTGAACTTGCTATCTTCCTGCCTCAGTCTCCTGAGTCACTGGGATTATAGTGTGTTCCACTATACCCGCCCCAAGGTATATTTCCTAGAAACCTTGCACAACTGCATCAGGAACCATGGACAAGACTCGTTGCATTGTTTATAACAGCAAAAACCAGAAACGATGTAAAATCCATCAATACTACAATGGATGAATTGTGGTACCTTCATGTAATGAAAGTAAAAATGGGTCAATTACAATGGTATGTACCATACGGATGAATATGTATAATGTGATTTGATTTACCTAAAGACAATATAGCAAAACTGAATTTGTTGTTGGGGAATCGTTGATATATAAAACATAGGAAATGATAAACATATAAAGGAAAGCAAAGACATGATTAATGGCTATTTAGATTACCTCAGGGTCATAGGTAGGAGAAAGACTCACATGGCGTTTCAAGATACTGACTACTACGGCCTGAATGCTGGTCTTCTTCCACCCCATTCATGTGTTGTGACTTAATCTTCAATGTCATAGTATTAAGAAGTAGGCCTTTTAGGAGGTGAGTAGGTCACTAGAGCTGTGGCTCCCTGGAGGAAATTAGTGCCTTTGTAAGAGGTTTGAGGAAACCTCGCCCCTTCTGCTATGTGGGGATAGGTAGATGGGCTGTTGCCAGACACCAAATCTGCTGGCACCTTGATGATGGAATTCCTGTCTCCAGAACTGTGAGCAATAAATTTCTGTTGTTTATAAATTACACCATCTGAGGTATTTTGTTATGGCATTAGGAACAGACTAAGACATTCATTATGTTCTTTATTAAAAGAAAAAAGTAGTGTGTGCATGTGTACTTACTTTAAAAATATTCTTTACATATATATATATACAAAATTTATATATAATCACTAATAATATATTTTATTAAAAGAATGAAAGAACGTTCCTTGGAAAATTAGAGGTCTCAGAATAAAGCTTCAGTGAATTACCTGGCATCTTCAGTGAGATGCAAGAAGACATGAATTACAGAGCAAAGAAGCAGAAAATTTGTAGGAGACTACAGGGTGGGATGGAAAGATAGTAGATTGAGGTACAAAAAAGCAAGAATATATAATAATTTTTATATTATTGAGATAATTGTTTAAATTACGGAAAATTAATCTGTAATAGCTGAGTTAAAATCCATACTAGAAACAATAAGAAGATAATTTTACAGTTTAAAAATTGAATCAATAATGTGGAGAACAATCTTAAGATCTTTCAGAAGGCAGTAAATAAAAGAAATGAAGAAATGTACTGATGTGAGAAGATGCTGGATGAGGAGGGGGAGGTTTCCTCTTTCAGTGTATCCTGGAGATTTCCAGAACTGGTTTGGTACCTTTTCCTTGAGGGAAACCTCTGCTACTCCACACCCTGGTCTCAGAAATTACTGTAATTATCACACAGTAGTGTGATTACCTGCTTGCTTTTCTATCTCTCTTGTTCTTGGAGGTTAATTTCTAATATTCACAAAGTCTACCTGATTCACGATCGATTGCCAAGTGCACATGAAGTGTTCACAGGATAGAATTTGTCTCCTTCAGGATACAGTCAATTGTGTTCAGCAGAAAGTCTTAGCCAAAATAGCTTAGAACAGGGGGCAGCAAATCATGGGTCAAATCATGCTTATATAAATAATGTTTGCAGAGGACTTAATGACATCAAACTGTTGTATAAATGATGTTTGCAGAGGACTTAATGACTTCCCCAAATTCATATGCTGAAACCCTAGCTCCCCAGGTGAGAGTGTCTGAAGTGGGAGCCTTTGGGAAGTGATTAGATTTTGCCATTTGAATGAGATTACCACTCTTATAAAAGAGACCCCAGGGCTGGAATTGTGGCTCAGCAGTAGAGCACTTGCCTCACATGCGTGAGGCACTGGGTTCGATCCTCAGCACCACATAAAAAATAAATAAATAAAATAAAGATATTGTGTCCATCTACAACTAAAATATATTAAAAAAAAGAGAGAGACCCCAAAGAGATCCCTGAATCCTTCCACCTTGTGAGGTTATAGCTAAAGAGAGCCGAGAACTAGGAAGTGGACCCTGACCAGATGACAAATTAGGTGCCTTGATCTTGAACTTTTAAGAATGGTGAGACATAAATTTTGGCTTTTTATAAGCCACTCAAGCTATGATATTTTGTTATAGCAGCGTGAAAGAACTAAGACAGTATTTTATTGGTACACAGCCACTCTCATTCTGTATCCTTCATGGCTGCTTTCAGGTTATGCTGGCAGAGCTGAATAGCCACTACAGAGACCAGATAGTCTGTGAAGTATTTATTTTCTGTCCCTTTGAAATAAGGTTTGTCAAACCCTGGCTTGGGCAATGATGAGATTTGTTATCTTACATATATGAATTCCAGAGGTGTGTGGGTCCAGGTTTGAGTGAGTGGCACAGTGACATCACTGGGAACCCAGATTCTTTCTGTCTTCTCCCTGCCATTACCAGCATGGTGGCTGCACCCTGGTTGTGCCAATGTGCCAGGCACGAGTGTTCAGAAACAAAAAGATGGGCTCTTTCTTGTGTCTCTTTAAAGGACTTAATACAGATATTCTAAATATTTTCTCCAGAAAAGACAAGAAGATATCTTGTCTTTTTTTTTTTTTTTTTGTAATACGGATTGAACCCAGGGGTGCTTTACCTCTAAGTTACAGCCCTTTTTTATTTGAATGAAGGTCTTGCTAAGTTGCTTAGGACCTCACTAAGTTGCTGGAGCTGGCCTTGAATCTGCAATCTTCATGCCTCAGCCTCTGGAGCTTCTGGGATTACAGGCATGTGCCAGTGCACTGGGCTTCCTAACACTTTCAATAGATCAAAACTGAGCCCTTTACCACCCCTTAACAACTTCCTAAATCAATAACAGACAATGCATATAGAGATGCCTGATTGGCCTATGCTAATGAGGGTTACTGTGAATCATCTGGGGGAAGAAAGATCCAAGAAACAACACTGGAGCTCTGTGAACATTTAGGCAGTGGGAAATGGCTTTTGATATGACAATCTATGCTGTATGCTCTAATAGTCAATATACACTTATTGAATGAATTAATTACAATGGAAGATCTAAGATTTTGAATAATTGATGCCTCTGAAGAAACAGGGGGAAATGAGTAGAAATAAAGATGCAATTTTAAAAAATTTAGAAGAACATTTTTTTTTTTTTGGATCTGAACAAGGACTGCAGAATATAGATTTCAAAAGTTTATTGTGTTCCACAGAAAAGAAAATCAATAAAAAGAGATTCTTGGCTAGATTTTCTGACCAAAAATTTAAATTACAGAATAAAAATAGAGCCCCAAGTAACAATATAGAAAAACAATATACCACAAATGAATCAAGATCAAGCAGTCCTCAGATTTATACTGTTCAGAATAATTACCAGAAGGAAGTGGAACAATGTATGTATATATAAACACACACACACACACACACACACACACACACACACACACAAAGAATATTTTCTCAGCCAGGTTGTCTGCCATGTGTGAAAGTAAAAGAAAACTACTTGCTGATACGCAAGAGCTCAGAGAATATGCTAACCTATACTTCCTTGAAAAATAATTTCTAAAGATGTACTGTTACTTATATAAAGATGAAAAAAAATGTTTAGTAATGATGAAGGCATAGTAAAAAAGAATTGGGTATTTGGTGTTTGTCAGATGCTAGGGTTTCAGTTCTCAACCAGGGTATAAGTCAAGAGCCTTTGTTGCCTGAGGAGGTGAATTTTGGCTTCCTTGCTCTATCCCAGCGGAGTATCAGGGTGTAGGAGGGGTAGTACTGTAAATTTACTGCCATCCAGTCCTCAACCCTGGCTCCGTGGTAAAAGCTCTTCTTCACCTGAAGAGCTTTGTAAAAATATCAATACTCAGGAAAATCTTCAAAAGTTCCTGTTTGTTTGGGGTGGGGCCTAGACATAGGTCCTTCTTAAAAACTCCTCAAGTGATTCAAATATGCAGCCAAGGTTGGGGAGTGTTCTTCCAGGGGAAGGAAACCTATATTAGTTTGCTAAGACAGCCCTAAAAAGTATCACAAACTGAGTGGCTTAAACAACAGAAAAGCATTGTCTCAGTTTTAGAGTCCAGTCTGGGTAAAGTGTGGGCAGGATTAGTTTCTTCTGAGGCCTCTTTTCTTGGAAGGTAGTTGGCCATCTTCTCCCTGTGTCTTCATGTGACTTTCCCTCTGTACCTGTGTTCTAATTTTCTCTTTCATAAGAATATCAGTCATATTGGATTTGGACCCACCCCAATGAATGACCTCATTTTAATTTAATTTCCTCTTTAAAGACTCTATATCCAAATATAGGCAGATTCTGAGATGTCAGGGGGTAGAGACTTCAGCATATGAATTTTGGGAGAAGAAAAAAAATCTATCTGCAAAGGTCAGCATAGAGACAGTTAAGGGGAAACTGAGACTTAATTTAGATAGGAAGAAGTGAAAGAATACCTACTTTCATTTCAAACTTCCAATCTCAGAGAAAATCAAACTAAAAGACTTTTTAAAAATACATTTAGGATTTATTCTTGGGGCTGGCAAAGTAGCTTTGATACAGAGCACTCACCTAGCATGCATTAAGGGGCTCAGATGGATCCCTAGCACTGTGGAAAGGATCATTCCCATTCCAGTGGAGATATGTAAATACTTGGCTTTTTAACAAAAACAGAAGAGCTGGACATGTGGCAGACACCTGCAATTCCAGTGACTAGGGAGACTGAGGCAGGTTGATGGCAAGTTCAAGACCAGCCTCAGCAAATTAGTGAGGCCCTAAGCAACTTAGTGAGAACCTGTCTCAAAATAAAACAAGGGCTAGGGATGTAGCTCACTGGTAAAGTGCCTCTGGGTTCAAGTCCTAGTAAAAACAAACAAAAACAAAAAGCAAAACCAAAAAACAAGAGAAGATAGATTCTAGCAGATGAGCTGGTTTGAGTTCTTTGTGAACTTACAGAATCCTAGACTACATTAACAGACAATTGTTAAGCTTTTAGGCGAGGAAGTAGTTACTGGTTCCCAAATTCGTTAATCTTTGGCTTGGATTAAGATGGACAAGTTACTTTCCTCCCAGAGCCAGAAAGGATGGATGATAGGTTAGATGACAACTTAAAGTTAAGATTCAGAAAGGTTCTACCAGGCTCACTGAAGCCTTTAAATTATGAAGATCAAAATTCAGAGGTTGTAAGAGCACTCACCATACCTTGAACCCCTCCCTTCCCTCTTTTTCCATTCTATGGTGATGAAACGCATGCCCGGCAGAGCGTGCCTCATTGGTTGTAACCTCGGGGCCATGATTGGTCCAAGGACCCTATATAAGCTCCTGTACTTCCTGGATTAAACGGGTTCTGCGTCTCGCTCCGGCAGAACAGTCTTATCTACCCCCAGAGTCTGGGTGGAGTGACTCTGCGGACTGTCACCCCAAAACCTTGTCCCATGAGACTCCACTTTTTCCCTGAAGACCCCTTTTTGTCTCTCAGGACCCCAAATCGTTGAGCAGACCCATGAGGCACGACTTCAAACAATAAGAGGTAAAGGTCAAGCTCAGCTCTATTCTAAAAAATGCCACAGTCCAGGTTAAGGAGAAGGTGACTTAAAAGCTTTATTGCATGGGGGAGAGGGTTCACAGACAAACCTGAGAACACTGTGGTTGTCTATAATGGTTCCAATGTCCTTTGCACCCAGCAGATCACTTCCAGGAGCTTTCGTTCCTCTTGGGGCACTCCCTGCCTTCCTGCAAGATTGCTTTAAGTGGGAGCAGGTCCTGCCTGAATGATGAAGAGACCCACAGTCACATCACACAAGGGCCAGTTTTAGAAAATGGAGCTATTTAGGTCATAGAAGGGAAACTTCCAAGGAGGTCTGACAACACTTTTATCATATTTTGAATGTCTGCCATGGGAAAGAGACATTTGATGTGTCCTCTGTAGCTTCACAGGGTGAAGATGATTTGAGTTACAGGTAAGTAATTTGGGGAGAATGTGGAGAACCATTTCCAGACTGGGAAATGGTTTTACCTGCATGGAATGACTTGAGGATAAATGACAGGCAATTAACAGGTTGGCAGATCTGGTACTGGTAAGAATGAAGGCAAGACATGCTCATTATTTCACATACTAATGTGTAATTTTTTTTTTTAGAATGACTCACATTATGGTAACTTCTTAGGAAAGTAATTTTGGGAGAATGTGGAGAAGGACTAACAAATAATAGGCCTGGACTGGAAGTTCTTGTCATTGAGAGTCCCTCTAAAGTAGAGAGGTAGCTTTCAGCCCAGTGGGAATAGTTGCAAGGAAATTTTTGCATAAGGTGTTGGGGGTGGCAATTGTCCTTGTTGGTGACCTCTAAGGTCCCTGCTGACTCTCAAATTTGCCATTCTGTGGATCTGGTAGGATTTGGAGAATTATCTTTGAAGAAAAAAAATGTCATGAGCTTATGTCTGGAGGGAAATGGCATGGGGTATTTGGGAGACAATCTATTGATTCCGGAAAAGGTGGTAGTGAGAGAGGCCACTGCCCTCTTTCACTGTCTAGCCCACTCCCCTCTAGTCCATCTCTTTTCACATCATGTGGAATGTCTTAGAAACAAAGCCATTTTTGGATAAAATACAGTGAAAGAGAAGTGAATCAAAAGTGCTGCTGTAGAAAGGGAGCAGTTTCTTGGAGAGTTTGTTTGATTTTTTTTTTGGTTTTTTTTGGTTATTTTCTAAGCCACTTGGCAGCAGACACATTGGCTTCTCTGTGCTGGAGAGTGAGTTTCCAGGCATTAGAGGCAGATGTTCTGGAAGTTGAAACCCGAAGCTGCTTTTTAAAGTGAAGAACTGTTTTCAACTAATGTGGCGATTCATTTCAATTAAGACTTTCTGAAGAGTTTGTGTTTGTATAAAGAACAGTTTAACTCCATGACCTGACTGTGACTTCTTCATGGAGATGATCACAACTCCTGTGCTGTTGAAATTTGGGGCCAAAGACAACTGATTTTACAATGAAAAGGAGTGTGTGGCCTCTCCTACACTCTCTTCTCAAGGTGGATTTAATAAGGCTCCTGTGGTCCTGGTCCTGAGTGGCAACACAGTTAAACAGAAAAACGGGGTCCATGTCTTCAAAGCTTCTGATCCAGACTGGGAAATGGTTTTACCTGCATGGAATGACTTGAGAATAAATGACAGGCAATTAACAGGTTGGCAGATCTGGTACTGGTAAGAATGAAGGCAAGACATGCTCATTATTTCACATACTAATGTGTAATTTTTTTTTTTTTAGAACGACTCACATTATGGTAACTTCTTAGGAAACACAATTCTAGAGGGGAGGCACTGGCACAATCTTGTGATATAAACCTCAAAGTGCCACAGCTAACTGAGCCCCTGCTCTAGTTGGCCTGTGTTCTTCAGGAGGCGACTCATTGAGAAATATCAAAGCATTTGATAGGAAATTATTGGCACCCGATTGTGTGTATCTTCCCCTTGGCCTTGAGCAGAAATGGAAAGTGAGAATAGTTCAGACGACTGTACATAGTAATCCTAGCTAATCTATGCTCAGAAGATGAGTTCATATAGATTGTCATTCAACATCCATTTTTTTTAGCATCCATCTTTTGTAGGTTAATATCTGCTAAATGACACCTGATTGTAAGAGAGATCTTATTCTTGTAAAGGAGACAGATACATTAACAAAAATTCTGATATGCTAAATACAAAGTATTAACCAAGGCAGTCTGTTTTCCAGCAATAGGCTGAAGGGAATTCTCTAGGACTGCTTTGTTTAATCAAGTGTTCCACACTGAAACTTAAAAAGCATCTTATTACTTAACTTCTAGTAAGTATGCAGTGATTTAAAAGAAAGAAGAAAGAAAGAAAGAAAGAAAGAAAGAACCCAAAGAGAGGAGGAACAAACCCCTAACAGGAATTGATAAGCACTATATTTGATTTCACATTGGAAGAATAAAGAATGCATGTCAGTTATTCCTGTGGTAACAATGATCTGTCTAAAGGGATCAATCACATCATTATTTGTCCAGTCTACACGGACCTACCAAGGACACTGTTTTTCACATAGAAAGTGTTCTGAAGACCCACCCTCTTAACCCTGAAGGCTTTCTGCTATGTCCCTTGCTTGAAAGACAAAGGCATACAGAAAGGACATTGGGTTTGATTAATCAAGGACATGTGAGCATTATGTATTGTTGAAGATTGCAGCAGTATGTAGTACTTGTCCCTCTTCTGTCAGGATCCCCTCACTCCCACCATGACTTTCAGTTCTTTAGAAGCTGTTGTGACAGTAGTCCTGGTTTCAGGCTGGACACATGTCCTATGGGAGCTGCACCTTCCTTCTGCAGGAACCCACACACTTGAATGCTGAGTGTGTGTTCAACATGGAGGCTACACTATCTGCTTCTTTCCTACAGAAATTCTTCCCTTTAAGTTAATGAACTGTATCTGCTACCTCAATTTCTTTGTTCCCAGCTGGCTGTTGGCTTAAGAGAATCAGTTCTCAGAGTGAAAGGAGAGCTTTGGGGTGGGTAGTCCAAATTTGAAACCCTTCAGGTCTTAGTTATTTCATTTGTAAAATAAATTGAAGTAATTTAATGGATGCATAGGTTATTCAGAAATGGCAAAGAGTTATAAAAATATAAGGTATTATACATGCAAATGTTTATAAATACCTTTTATTTTTTATGAAATGTGCTCCTGCAATATTGCAATGGCAAGAAGTTTCTTGCCAAATTCATATTATCTGAAAGATTTGGAGTCACTCTTGACTCTTTTTTCTTTATCATCTATATCTAATCTTTGGCCAAGCCCTGTTGATTCACACTGTGGTATCTGGTATATTTCTTCCCACTGTCACCGCCCTAGTTCAGGTTCTCATCCCACCACCATTGCTCCCACCCATTTTCCTCTTGCTTTCCTACATATCTCTGGAGTGAGCTCCTGCCTCACTTCTCTCATGACTACTATACCACCTGCCACTGATACCAGCAAATTCCACCCCCGCTTCCTGGCCTCTGGTGTCTAGCATCATTTCTTAGGCTCCTTCTTAACACCTCAAATTCTCCTGAGTCATTAACATGCATTCTTCACTCTTAAAAAAATAAAACATATTTGTCACCATAGGAAGATGATTTCAGCTGATTTTCATTTCCTTTGATCCTTTTCATAGGGTTGATTTTTTTTTTTCTGTGCCAGGCACTGCACTTTCTACAATGAATCAAAGACATAAAGCTTGTTCTCCAGGTTGAATATAGGGGAGTGTGAAAGATCTGGGTGGGAATTGTGGCTCCAACATCTACTATCTGTGGGATTTTGGATAAGATGTATTGAACTTCTGGTTCCTCATCTGCTGTTGAAGAGTAAATGATGTGCTGACCCATATTATTGGTCTTCTCTACATGTTAGATGTTATTATTATCATTAATATTATTATTAACAAAGCAGGTCAACCTACACCTGGAATTCAGCTAACGCAGGGAAGAAGCTGGTGGGCTCCTGGGGTAGACCAGAAGTTTGTGTTTGAAAGCGGAAGTGAAGTACTCCCTGGTTACGTCATGAAATAATTGAAAGAATTTTTAGGGAAACAGCAAGACTGGTATTGGGTCCTACTGAGGCTAGTATGGCTTGGGGAAGGCACCTTCATGCTTAAGGCTATGGACATTCTCTTTTTCACCTTCCTGGGAACAGCAGGGTTAATGTCTCCTTTTCTTCTCTTGCTCGCTATACCTACATTAAGATTTTTTACCATCTTTACACTTTGTATTTCTGTGTTTGCTATGAAATAGTAGATTCTGCCTGAATTACAGTATAACATTTTGTTTCCCAGGAGCTTTGAAAGCCCCTAAAAGACTAGGGATATTTTGCTAACATTTGTCTGTCCTGCAAAGTTACAGTGGTAGGTGTTCCAAAAGTATATTTTATATACATAAATTGAATGTCAGTCATGCCCATTGATTATCTTATCAGTTCCAAACTCAGTCCACAGCCAAAATCCTCCATTGACTTCATCTTCCACTAGTCTCCAGGGCTACTGGAGAGAGAATCCAGTCTCCCCACAATCCTGGGAAAGTATAATGCCTTTTGCTTTCTTGTGGTGGTGCAGAAAATTTTACATGCTTTGGAGCCAAGGATACTAATGTGTGAATGCTGACTCTGTGTTTATTACAAGTATGTGTGTAGAATTCTGAATAAGCTTCATGATCTCCTTGAGACCCAATCTTATTTGTAAAATGAAAATTGTAAAATGGCACAGTTCCTGCAAAGTACTTGGGATATAATAGATGACATATAAATTCTAGCTCCTTCCTCACCTTCCTCTCGTCCTCACCTCTCCTGAAGAGGCTACATTCCTTGCTGTGCCTCCTGCCTTCTCATTTCCCCTTTTCAATGGTATAGTCACATCCTACATATTCCCTTATTATTGACCTCACATGAATTTCTCAGTCATTCTTGAGTTTGTCAAGATTTCTTTTAGCATTTCTTTCATTGAGTCCTTGGGCACAGTCAAATGGCACTTCTGTACCTCTTGAAGTAGTTCATGCTATGTGACTTGCCTTAGCCCATCAAGAGGGAGCAGAATTGATAAGTGTCACCTTGAGGCAGGAGTATGATGATTCAGTATGTGACAGTCCTTCTTCCAACTATTGCAGCAACCTGTGGCATTCCACACAATGTTGCATCTTTGTTACCTAGGACAGAGAAGGAGGATGACAGGGGCAGAATCCGCCCCCTCTGTGACTTAGGTAAGACATGTAGCATATGTAGGAATTTAGATATTTATAGTTTTAAGTTTTTGATATCAGCAAAACTAGATAAGATAGGTTCAGTATCTTATCTCCCAATAAAGGCTAAGTATGAAGGCTGAGTCTTCACTTACTCCCTGTTTCAAGGTTATAGTGCACACATGAGGCTCTTGCAGTTTTATGACTGTATGTTTTAATTCAATCACAGCTCTTTGGGATTGAAAGGGATAACGAAAGTCACCTAACATCAACATCCATTTGTCTGAATCCTTCCCATAAATTTTCTGCTTTGTGTCTAGTCTGTTTCAACAATTCCAGTGACAGGGATCTTAACTCCATTCCAAGTCAAATTATCCATTTTCTTAAAACAGAAAACTATGCTAGAAAGTTGCAGCCTTATGAAGATCAAAAATTGATTTCAATGTGGCATCCTTCCCTGCTCTGAAGCACCCCTCAAGCAGTAAAGGGAAGGCTGGCCCCAGACCCTGTTCCTGCCATGCTGGTGCAGAGGAGATGGACATCTTTCCTGACCATGACCCAGGTAGAATTTTCCCTCTACTGGGCAAGGAAAGCTGCAAACGGTCCCAGGTCATTCTCACAACATTTTTTTCAAAGGAGATATGGCCCTCAGGTAAAAGACCTTTCCTTTGACCATCCCCAAGCTGGACAGGGTTTTGAGGAAGGTCCTCTATGATCATAAATTGTGATGGCAAATAGCTACTATGGAGGATTCCACTGGTTTTTCCCTCAGATGTGATAAAGCAACCCTAAATACTGGTCACAAAGCCACACTGACGCCTGTCTCATGAGCCCTGGAGTCATTTCTGTTGTATCTGGCCTGAGACCCTGAATTTTCCCCGGGGAAAGGGCTGTGATTAAAAGGCTTGGGAGGGTCCACTTGCAAGGCTGCTGCTGACGTCGATCTGAACAGGGCCCTTGGGGACAGGGATTTATTTCTGTGAACGGTGTCTCAGGACTCTGCAGCCCCTGGTGGCTCTGTGGAGGAGCCTCACATTACAGTCAAGAGCACACTCCGTCTTAGACCTAGTCCAGCCTCGCAGGAGGTTAGAAAGTTGAAAACTCAGCAGAGGAAATAATATCACAAATTGAATGGTTCTGAACCATAACAAAATGAGTTTTCCTTGGAAACTCTTTTGTTTCCCTAAATCAAAAACAAAACCTCTTAGACTGCAGAAAAACATGATCTTAGAAACTTGGGCAATTTGGGGGGCTCAGAAACTCCCCCCCCCTTTTCCTCATCTTTTCCCTTCTCTCCATTTGGTTAGTCCAGGAGGCACAGAGGAGGGTCAGATTGGAAATCTGTGAGCAATAATTTCCTTGACAACTACACAGTCCCCAAAGAGCCTGTGACTTTTTCTAAGGTCAAGAGATTGCGTTTTCTTCAGGAGAACAGAAAATTTGGTGAATCTATTTGGTTCATTTCCCAAAGAGTTATTTAGCTCATCTACTTTCAAGACCCAAGAGAGGTGAAGAGGAACAAGGCTTAGCCCTTTATGTTCCTATATTCAAGATGGGAGAAATACCCTTTCAATAAATAATTGTGATAAGTATATAAAGTGATGTGATGTGTGTGTATGTGTAAAACAGCTTTCTTTAGAGTAATTAACATTTGTCAAGTGCCAGTATGTGTCAAGAGCTCAATATTTCTCACTAAAACCCAATGGGAATAGAGGTACTCATTCTTAGTCTCTCTTTGTAAATGGGTAAACTGAGGCATAAAGGGGCTAACTAACATGCTTATGGTCACATAGCATGCAAGAGATGACCATTATTACTATACCAGATCCATCTGCTTCCATCACCAAGGGATTTAGCCATGGAGTTACATATACACTTATTTTTACTTTCCCAACAGAGGTGGTAGTAGGAATAGGGTACAGATTAAGTAATAATTTGCCCAATGTCTCATGTCTGGTGAAAGGCAGAGCCAAGGATGACCCCAGGCTTATTTTCAGCAATAGCCCTTACAGAATAGTCCTAGGCAGCTAGCTGGTCAGGACAGACCCACCCATTGTGCCTGGCACCTACCATTCTCTTTGGTTGGAACTTGTTACCTAAAACTTAATTTAGTAATCTACTTCTACATGCTCATAAATGAAAAAACAAACAAACAAACAAACAAAAAACTAAAAACCAGAGAGGCAAGTGGTTTGCTTGGGTTTGCATAGTTAGTAAATACAATTAACTAAAAACTATAGCATGAGAAAGCATTTGAATTTGCAAAAATACCAGAGCCTGGTTATTGGAACTGAGGTGAAGCAATGTATCTGTATTCATTTAGCTAGACTGAGTTATTCTGTGGGTGTATTTTTTTCTCTAAAACATAACCAAATTTCAGTGGCTGAAAAGTTTACAAAACAAAGGCTTATTTCTCATTCATGCTTCAAGCCTGTGGATTGATGGCAGACTCAGCTCAACCTGTTCTCTTGGAACTCAGGCCGCCAAGGTCTTCACTATTGTATGATCTCATCATCCCAACATAGACATTTGGGGCTTACCAAAGAGGGGAAGGAAGCATGGAGAATTCCACACACAGGCTCAGATGCTTCCCCCAGAACACAACCAACATCACTTCCCCTCACTTCTCATTGACCAAAGCAACTAACATGGTTTCCCCTAACTTTAAGGAGGCTGGTATTGTGATTCTCCCTTGTGCTCCAAGGGTGCTGAGACCTGGAGAAACTGGTGAGCCTAGTGATGTCTTCTTCAGTGGCATAATGGTTGGAATGCTTAGCTCTGGGGTTGGACAGTTTTGTCTTTGAACTCCATCTGAAACATTTACATCTGCTATTTGATCTTGATTAAATCCCTCTCTCTCATCTGTGATTTCCTCTGCTGTAAAATGGGGTTAATAGCAGCATGTGAATCACTTAGCCCAGGGTCTGGCACAATGAAAGTCTTTGGAAAATGTTAGTTCTATCTATGAGGTCACAATCAGTTGGGAAGTATTACAATGGTATTTGTTTGAGATGGTGTAAGCTGGGTGGGAGAGCAGGTGGCAATGAGGACAAGAAGACTGGACATGGGTCCATGACAGAAGAAGCTGTTACAGTGAGGGGCTGCAGTACGGCAGTGGTTACAAGGAGAGAGGCATCAGATTGGAGACACAAAAAGTTTAAACTGGTGACACATGATGATTCTGAGTATATTTTTAAAATATGTTCTTTTTAGTTATACATGATAGTAGAATGTATTTTGACATATCATACATACATGGAGTATAACTTCCCATTCTTGTGGTTGAACATGATGTGGAGTTACACTAGTCATGTATTCATATATGAACATAGGAAATTCTGTCCGATTCATTCTACTGTCTTTCCTATTCCTATCTCCTCTCCCTTCCTTCCTTCTCCTTTTTCTAATCCAATGAACTTCTATTCCCATCCCCACCCTCCACCCCATAATTGTGTGTTAGAATCTGCATATCAGAAAGAACATTTGGCCTTTGTTTTTTTGATATTGGCTTATTTCACCTAGCATGATAAGTCTCCAGTTCCATCCATTTACTAGCAAATGTCATAATTTCATTCTTCCTCATGGCTAAGTAATATTCCATTGTGTCTATACACCATATTTTCTTTATCCATTCATCTGTTGATGGGCACCTAGGCTGGTTCCATACCTTAGCTATTGTGGACTCTGAGTATATTATGGTTGCAAATTGTCTCTTCACTGTCTTAGAGATGCATAGTTGGTGATCCAGAGGAAGAGTGAGGTACCATGGGAAAGCCCTAAGAGAGGAAACTCCTATAAGGAGATAGGAAGAATAATGGCTTAGAAGCATGATAGGAGTCCAATGCTACTCTCTTTCTCTCTACCCTCATCTTAGCTTGATAGAAATGGAGAACAGAAGAATGAGAAACTCTGAAAAGTGTGGTAGGGGATGCTATAGTCTTAATGTTTGTATCCTCTACAAATTCACATGTTGAAATCTAATTGCTAATGTGTGGGTATTAAGAGGAGAGACTTTCTGGAGGTGATTAGGTTGTGAGGGTTCCACTCTCAGGAATGGGACTAGAGCCCTTACAAAAAAGACCTGAGGAATATTGTTAGCTCCTTCCATGTGAAGACACCACAAGAAGACTCCATCCATGAAACCCTCACCAGACTGGTGTCTTGGTCTTAGATTTCCCAGCCTCTAGAACTGTAAGCAATAAATTTGTGTTGGTTATAAATAACCTAGTGTATGGTATTTTTGTTATAGCAGCTTGAACTGACTGAGACGGGGAGCAATTTATCTAGGAAGGGTCAGCTTTTTTGGAGGCCTGTGGGGGGAGAATTCTGTGGAATGAGATCCCTGAGGCTGCACAGGAATGAGAGGGTGCTTATACTGAAAGGAACCAGAGATGAGCAAGCACACAGTGCTTTGCCTACTTGGATTGACTGGGAGCCAGTAACTCCTTAGACTCCAGCTCTTGAAGGAGGGCCACATACTGTAGGCTGGGAGTTGGAATACTGGCAATGCCTTGGCCTTGGGGTCTTCTCTAATTTCTGTATGGGTCTTAGGATCTAGGATCTCAAGGCATACAATCTATTTCCTTAGGGAAGAGAGAAGGTCCTCTGTCATAGACAGTTGTCCTCACACAGTGGAAGGGGCAAGGCAGCTCTCTTGGATCTTTCATAAGGGGACTAATTCCATTTGTGAGGATTCTGTCCTTATGACCTTAGGTGTCATCTCCCAGAAGCCTCATAGCCTAATGCCATCACCTTGGAGGTTAGGATGTCAACATAAAATTTGGTGAGGGGCACAAACGTTCAGACCATAGTAGCATGTGTCACTTAGTGTCCCATTAGGAACCAACTTTGCCCAGTGGTTTCATTTTTGTCAGGATTGGAAGTTGAGGTCTCAATAGGCAAAAGGTTTTTGCATCTTCTTGTTGAGATAAGCACCTAGAGGGCCCCTCTACAAATAAAGTTTGTGTCCAAGTAGAACTTCCTTTGGAACATAGAGACTAGGATAGTTAGTTGGTGATGTGGAGGGAAGGAGAGTTTACGAATTTGTCCATCAAATCCTAACTGAGTCCCTATTATCATGTCAGTTCTGTGGAGGATGTTGCAGTAGTTAAAATGGATCAAATGATTTCTGCACAGTAACTTACAGTTCTGGGCATGACTCTGCCTACCCAGAGGTTGTGCCTTTAATGCAGAATAATCCTTCCTTTTCTCTTATACCATGCAGCTAGCATCTCATAAGAATATGGTCTGAATTACCTCTCTATGTCCATGGAAAAAGGCCTAGTCATTCTTGCTTCACTCACATCTTGTTCCCAGCTTTCCATTCTGTTTCTGCATTAACTGAGACCTAATCTCCATCTGATCTTCCTTTCAGTGCCAGGCCCCATGTCAGATTCAGCATCTTTATTTTATACTCAAGAATTCTTCCAGTCATTTTCTTACACTAAGTCCTGGATCTCTCCACTCTTCTCTGCCTCTTTCTGATTTCTCTTTGTCCCTTGTGTCTCCTCCTTGCTTTGATCAGCCTGGCTGGTGCCACATCTCCATCCTGGCCCCTTCTCCAGAGAGAACCAGTTAGTTGCCCTGCCAATTCTCATATTACAAATGGATTTTTTACTGCCACACACCCAAAGTTAGTAGTTGTATGCTCAGAGAGTCCTAATGTCAGTTCTTTGGGCACCAGCCCAAGGAAAGCAATCACAGAAAGAGAAGCAAGGGGCCATGCCTGTGTCCCTAGTAACTTGCTGTGCATCCTCTTTAATGCTTTTTGAAAGAACATGAAAGTACTTTCTATGCTCTGTCTCCTTTGGGTTACCTAGAAGACTGCACTTAGTACCTTCTAACATCCCAAGAACTAGTGTTCTGTAGAACCCACTGAAGGGATCATGGTGCCAACTCTATCCACCTTTCCAGCAATCCTGTGGTTGTCATTAAGGTTTGCATCTTTTGCCAAACAAATCAAGGTAACATCATGTACACACTGCCAGACGGATTTGACCAGCTAGTTATTGATGTCAAGATGAATTAAAGTTTTCTTTGATTCTTCACAATTGCAAATTACTCTCCCCATGGCCACCTGAGTGATCTGTCTAAAGTGTACATTGGAGCTTTACAGACTCATCATTTGTCTGTGGGATAAAATGTAAATTCTAGAGAACAGTGTTCAGAGCTTATCAAGAGTGATTCTAACCTGCTCTTCCAGCCTCATCTCTCTCCTGATTCCTGAGGTCACCTGGGGTCCTGTCCAAACTACCTTCTTTCAGTTACCCATGACTCCATGTTTTCCTGGGTCTCATGCTTTTGAAAATGCTGTCTCCTCTGCCTGAGGCACCCTCTTGCATGGGTAATATGCCTCTATTCACCCTTCAAACTTCAGCTTAAATGTCCCTGTGCCTTCACATGCAGAGTTGAGAGCTTTTTTTACCTCATGCTACCATTCTTTCACACTCACACATATTTATTATTAGTTAATTTTACATAATAAGAACATAATGCATGTGTGTTAAAAAATGAACAATAAGAATAAAGGATGTCGCTGCTGGGGTATTAACTTGTATCTGGTGTTCAGTAATCCTGGACTGGAAAGAAATAGGCTTCAGGCTGCATGATCACCAGTCAGTATTTCTTCCCCATAAGGAAAAACATGGAACAAATGAAAAGTGTTGCTGAATGGTGTGATCCTTAAGGAGTAAGTGGAAGTATTCAGAGGCAGATGATAGGGAAAGTGGCTGGTGTCTCCTGGTAGGGAACTTTGTTTCTCACCTACTTCAAAGCTTCTCCAGAACCTGTAGTTTCTCTCTCTCTTCTTCCCCATGCTTTTAAGTATACTCAAACATTTCCTGTTAATCAAGGAAATGAGACAAAAGCTGTGCTCGCTCATGAAGGAGATCCAGAAGTCTGTGGTAGCATCACTGCTCTCTCAGGTTCACGATGTAAACACAGGGTACCTTGATTTCCTTAAGACCTTTGAAACAATGTAGCCTCTGAGATCATTGCAGACAGGATGGAAAAGGTGGATTAAGAGTTATGTGACAGTCAGGCTCTAAGAACATTGGCCATGGATAAGAATTACTCCGGAGGCAAGCCAAGCCACTGTCTTCTGCAGCCTTATCTTCCTCAAGCTTCCTCCCTACATTCCGCCCTGGCCATGCCAGCCCCCTTGCAGCTTCCAGTATGGGGCTACAGTATCCACCAGGCCTTTTGCAGAAGCCCATCCTCTTTGCTTGGAAACTCCTTCACTTCCATCCTTCTGTGGTTGATTGTACTCATCTTTCATCTCACGTATCACTTGCTACTCTGCAACTAAGTCAAAGCCTTCTATTGTGGTGAGGAACTTCTATCTGTGGAAATTATTATGGGTATGATTTTTTTTATTTGTAGGTTATTTTTCTTTTTCCCTAGACTGTAAGTTCCATGCCTGATTTTCTTCACCACTGTATTCCTAGTTTCAACCCTGCCCTTGGTTTGGATGAATGAAGGAATAAATAAGAAATCTAAAGTCCAAGTTCAGCAAATGCAAAGTCTGACAGTCTATGAGAGACTTCCTGGGAGCCAAGGCTGACAGGAGCCAAGGCTGCAAACAACAAGACAAGAGACTTAGTATTTGGACAAAATGAATTTGCAGTGACTTCTAGGGGCCAAAGTCATGTACATTGGTGTTTCTCATAGTAGCTCCAGGTTGGCCTGATTCTGCCTAATCTCACAATTCTCTGATATTTGAAAGGATCGATCAATGTGTTGGATAACCAGATCAAAATTCAGAAAGGACACATGACCAGTGATCATTCAAGTTATTCAACATTAGTTATCAGTCCCAGGCTCTAACCTCTAGGGGGAGCCCAAGGATTCCCCCTCTTCTCACAAGATGATCAGAATAGAAGAAGCAGAAGAGCTCTTTTTGGGAGGAGAAATGCAATCAAAATGGTGCCAGACTAAGCACAAACTTTTATTCACCCCTTGTTTTGCACAGTATGCTTTTATTCCCTTCTCTTTTTCTTTTTCTTTTCCTTCCCGGATCAACTTGTTACCAGATGGGCTTGTTCAAATGAGTTCATGAAGGTCCTACAGAAGGTGCTCTGCTCCAGGATTGCCTTGGGTAGGGTTTGGTGGCTAATGCTATAATTAGAAGGAAAGATAAGATTTTGCCTGGAAGTTCTTGGTGTCTTTGTTCCTTAAACTCTCCTTGTGGAGGAGGAAGTTGATAGAAGACACACAGCAAACACATCAGTGGGCCAGGCACTGTGCTATACTCTGTAATGTCATGATGAGTTAGACAATAGTTCCTGGCCACGGAGTCCTTAAATCTCACTGTTAGTAAGCCAGACGTCTATGATTAAGCTAAATAATCACTGGCAAAATGCAAGATGGAGGAGTCTTGGTTGAATAATAGTAAGAAAACAAAAACAAAAAAACTCAAGAAGTTATAATTTACCAAAAGCTTAAAATGAAAATCTAGTGTGATGTGGCAACTGAAAAAGCTCATGTAATTTTAGGCTCCATTAATAGAAATAAACCCTTTGGATCAAAGGAGTTAATAGTTCTATTATAATTAGGGGCTGGTTAGTCCACATCTAGAGTATCGTGTTTCCTCTGGACACCACATTCTAAGAACAATGTGGACAAATTAGAGTGTGTCCAGAGGGAGATGACCAGGATGGTAAAGGGTCTGGGAACCCCACCACACAGGGATGATTGAAGGACCTGGGAAAGTGAAGCCTGGGAAATGAGAGACCTAGATGAGGGACATAATAGCTATTTTCAAAGATCTGTCATATAGAAAAGGGCATGGGCCAGCTCCATGTGCTGTTCCAGAGAACGCATCCTATAGACAGTAGTTGAATGAATGGGTAGACATGTTGAGAAAGATCTTTAGTCCAAAATGAGAAGAAACTTTCTAGATCCAGGCTGTCCAGCAGCAGAATGGGAGGTCTCTTTTCTCAGCATTTCCCTATCTTATTTCCTGTTTAACTTCTTCTTCTCAGGGTAAGAACTAATTTATAGGTTCATTTTTTCTTCCCTGACAATCTCACATCTCTGGCCTTTCTTGGTTACCCTGCTAGAATGAAGCCATGGCGTTTACTTCTATGTGAGTAAAAGGTAATATTGACAACTAAGAGTGGGCAGAGCACTTTACAGAGGTGGTTTGTTGAATTCTTAATGCAAAAGATCCTCCCATTTTTACAGATGAAGAGACAAAGCATAGGTAGCCTGCTCAAGATCATGTGGTTATTCAGTGGGGAACCTAAGATTTAAATCCAGAAATTGTGTCCATACCCTCTTCTCCTAATGTCTCTACTATATTTGCCTCTCCCCCACTAAAATATACACTTGTTGAAAGCCAAACTATAACAAAAACAGGTGGATCAGTAGTCAGGGCCAATATGAGCTAAAGGAGCAAGGTTTATTTCCTGTGAATAAGGGCTAGAAGTATCAGGAAGAGATAGACATGCAGCAGGTGTGTGTGGAGAGTGGTGGTGCTCATGTGTCTTCCTGGACCTACTATGTGTTGCCACCTGCATTGTGCCCAGTGTCTTTGTTGAAAGCAAACAGCAGTCAAATCCATCCCATAGTCCAGATGGTCTGCATGTGTCACCAGGATGAGCCCCTTTTCATTCAGTGGCACAACCGGGATTCTGATATAAACATCATCTTTTTCTCACACTCTCTGGTCATTCAACTGGGGTCTGGGTATTCCATTTTAATCATGTCCTTATTGCTTTACGTAGGAGAAAGCCTTTTATAATGAGTAAAACAACTGAAAAGCTTTTTTCTCTTAAAAACTTCTGTGACTCACTAAATACAAAACCACAACCCAATAAAGCCATGATTAAAGTCTATGCAGAATAAATCTCTCAATGAATAGAGTTTCGCTTTCTGTTACCACAAGTTATCCAAGCCCTTTGATGTATGTTGGGCCCTCTTGCTCATAGACCTCGGTCCTATCATCACCCTCTTCAGCCATGAATCTTATGTCTGTAATTGCCTAGTGGAGAAGACTTGGCTTATGGGAAGCAAAAGGAAAGCTTCCTGGAACATGTGGAGAAAAATCAGGAAAATGATTCCAGTGAAAGGTAAGCCCAGAAGAAGAAAATCAGCAGTAAGCCCATAGCTTTTCCAGCTGGAATCCTTGCCTGCACTGATTCCAGAGGCTTCTGGAATAAATGAACAAGGCAGATTTAGAGAGAGCTTTACCTACATTTTAGTCTTCTGGCTCTTGCTTTGTGTAGAGTCCCATTGTAAAGTTAAAAACAACACCACCACCACTTCTGTCTCTAGAGCAAAACATTTTCCAGAGAAAGTGATATTTGCCACCTGAGGCTACAGACCTGTGGCACCACATACGCAGATGTAAACCAAAGAGATTCACTGGCTGATCTGAGCATGTGATTTTGAGTACACACAGACAACATTTATTTTGATTTTATTGCTTTGAGCAACTATTAATTCAGAGAACTCACTGGCCATCTGGTCAGATAAACTTTAGACAGTTTGCTTGGCAATATTTTTTCCTGCAAAGCTCCTCTTAGGGCAATCATAAGCCTCATTTTTATTGTGTTCATGATCTTTTACCGAAAATAGTGATATTTTTATGTAATGGATAAAAGAGAGATTGTGATTACAGCAGTAACTGTTATGGACCCAGAATGGAGCCAACTACATAGAGAAGGAACTGGTTATTTTTAAATGACATTCTTCAAATATGACAAACTGTAAATAAACTGTATATTGCCCTTTGAGGGTAAGAGCCTGAGGTGGAAACTCCACATATGGCCATCAGGAGATCTGGAATGGGGCTTTCAAATGCTTCAAGTGACTCCTGACATGGTTTGGCTATGGAATTCATCTCCTTAAAGCTGAAGGAAGACAAACTTTTTGAGACTGATGGGAGCTACTTGTTTTACGCCTTGAACTGTGTGACATTTTTCATTTTTACAGCCATTGCTGATGGCTATATCAAGTGTTATATAAACTGTCCCGGGTACAGTACAAACAACTCCTCTGGGAAGTTTCAGGACAGTCCTAAATGTCTGATGTGGAGGGGGATGACTTTTCATCCCTTATTATCAAGAAGAAGAAACTGGGGGTCAGCGAAGAGAGAAAACCTGCTCTGATCTATTTTCTGTGTCAGGTCTCCACTGTGAGGCTTTGTCTGTCACCAAGTCTTTTTTTTCTGCAAGCAGGGTGAAGCTTAGGGTGGCATGGCAGATGCCTTGCTTTCTTCCTGCCTCCCTGCCTCCCCTGACTTATACTCTCTCCCCTCTCTGCCTCCACCTGCAGCTTCCTCTTGGTATGAGTTCCTGCTCTAGGGACTTGGCTATAGCCCCTATCTCATTCTTCCTGGTATAATATGAGTCCAATGGGCCCTTTTCTGACCTTTTCCCATCAAGGGAAGAGATCAGAGCTGAAACACAGAAGAGGAGCTTAAGGTAGAAGTTGGATTCCTAAAGGCTGGTGCTAGAGTCAGGGTTGCTTTGCCCAAAGCAAAGAGATTTAGACCCTAAGAACCAAAGAGATGAGCCTTGTTGTAGTTCTTGGGAGAGAACTGAGGACCAGATCATGAGGAGGCCATGTATGGTCTAGGCCCTTTTTGTTCAAAGTGTGGTCCTTGGAGCAGCATCATGGGCATCACCTAGGGGGTTGTTGAGACAGAACCTTAGCCCCACTTCCTGAACCAAACCCTCAGGTGATTCAGGAAGGGTCTGGTTAGACACCTACTTCCTTTTAGAATCCAAAGCAGGATCAGGGTCAGATTTGTGAGTGTCAGAGCTGATTGGGGGGTCAGGAACTCAGCAGGGATGAGATAGAAGTAAGAGAGGCTGGGAACAAAGTTGGAAGCCAGGGCAAGGATGTGTGGTGGGGGCAGGTGATTGATGTCAACATCAAGGGTGCTTGAGGCTGCCTTCGTGAGCTGGGGCCGATGGTATATGGCTGTATCCAGACAGAGTGCTGGAAGAAAGACCCAAATGCTTCATTCAGCCTCCAAGGCAATGCCTGGAGGACAGGAGCCTACCCTCCTCTTCTGTCTACTCTGGGCCTATCATGGAGCCTTGCCCGTTGCAGATGTGTGGTGCATAGTCTCTGCTGAACTGAAGCCCCACCCCCAACTCAATCCCCCCCACCCCCACCCCCAGCCTCCGCCTTCAGTCACACATCTTGGGAGGATTGTGGTGGAGAATTGTCACCGATTCTGCAATTTCCCTTAGGAATCTCCTGGTGAGATAATGTGAGATAACGACATTTTGGCACAAAATGTCATTTACTTCAGCACAAAACAAAACAAAACACTATGCTGGGTCAAAGAGGATTCAGCATCATGTCCCTTGAGAGTCCAAGCAGTGCCCTTAAAGACCTCCTGGGTGTCTAACTGTCAACATGCCATTTACACTAAAAGGAAAATGAACCTGCTGGTTTGCTCTAGGATCATCTGAGAACTCGGTGCCCAGAGGCCAACCCCAGAGCCTTGCACTTGGGGAACCGTGGTTGCCAACCTCTGCAGGACCTCAGGAGTGAGCCTACGTGCAGTGGCCTTCTCCTGGCAAGAGTTAACACCAAGGTGCAGCTGCAGGAATGTGAAGGCTGGAGAGCCAGCTCGGGGGATTGCTATTGCAATCAGAAGACGGCCCGAGTCAGAGTTCCAAAGCCCTTTGAAGGGATGCCAGCGCAGACACATGTTTCCAATTATCATATGTAATCTCGAGACAGTGTGCAAGTTGCACTTTCATTATGTCAAAGTGAAAGGAATGGTGAGGGTGAGATAAAGGGAGAGAGGCCGCCAAGCCAGAGACTGTGCTTAGCCATGGCACCAAACTAAACTCCAACACAAGTCGGTTCCAGGAGCCAGGGGTGCATGTCACCTACTAAGAGTGTGCTTTCATTCTTATTTTAGGGGAATTGAGGAAACCCAGCTGATATCGCTGGAGGAGGCCCCATCTCCAAAAGATATTTGACTGGCTCTTTGGTTTTTGGTCTGAACACAAGCAAGATTTTGTGGGAATCACAAGGGGACTTAAATGGTATCTGTTCACACAATTTCAGGTTATTCAGGAATTTCCCCAAGGTCTGAGTTTGAAGGAGAAGTTGGTTCCTTTGCCAATTGTAGCTGAGAATGAGGTGAGAGAACAGAGAGACAGCTCTCTCCCATTCAGGACTGGACTAGACTTTAGTTTGGATCTTACTTTGTTTCAAATTCTGGACTAAGTCCTAGCCTAGGACAATAATTTCACTCAGTTTCTTTTTCCAAACACATTTCAGAAGTTACTTCCTTTAAGACGTCTTCTCTGGCTTATTCTTCCGGATTGCTTCTTATTAGTATAGTCATCATTGGGAATGTTTATTTGACTGATTTGTGTGTTGCTCTGTGTTTTCAAGTCAGTGTGTGGTATGGGTACATATGAGTGTAGAAGGTGTACTTCCTGTGTGCTCTTAGTTCTCACAAACTATTTGCACACATGTGTGTGCACATACACAATATCCTTGTGTATGAATGTATATTCAATCTATATATTGTGCTGACATCTGTGCATATGTGTATATATAGCTGAATGTGTATTTATGTGTTTTCTATACAATAATTTAGGTGCCAAGCACTGGACTAATGCCATATAAGACAACCAAGTAGGTTCTATTATCTTCCATATTTTGCATGTAAGAAAGATGAAGTGCAGACAGATAAGTAATGGGTCAATATCTTTCAACCAAGCTAGGTGATGCCAGGCTCTGGCCTGGCAGTTTCAGCGTGCTCTTCCCCATGAGCCCAACCTCTGACAGCAACTCATACCTACCATGCTGTGGCCACAACCATTCTCCCACTTATTGCTGACACTAGGCAGGTGCAGGGGACAGGAGGCAGGGGCAGGCACAATGGCTGTGGAGAAAAAGATGGGAACTCAATTCTGCCTTAGCTGCCCTGAGACACTGATTGCTGCATGCGTGACTGGGTCCAGGAGCTGAAGAGTCCCAGGTGTAATGAATCCTTAGGGAGCAGCCCTGGGTTGGAGGGTTCTCCTCAGGCTGCTTTTGTGGGATGGTCTGCCCAACTTACTCTTGGCCTGGAGCCAGCTCCACATACCCAGGTGAACTTTGAGAAGGTCAGAGCTTTTTAATTACAGACCCAAGTGAATTGCAGCAAAACACACCCCACGTGCTTGCCACGTGGGAATGCCCAGAGCCAGTGGTTTATAAACTTGCCAAGGGCTAGGGGAGTAGACATCCCAGAGAGCTGGGGAGCAGTTCTCTGGCACTGCTGCACACAAACACACAAGCACAGCCTTCTTGGCCACATAAGATGGTCATTAGTTTTTGAGCCCAGAGGCTTGCTTGGAGCTTATCCATGCAAAGTACTTAGGCCCACGCCTGCACATTGCAGGCTCTCAGTAAATGCTAATGGTCATTATTAGTAATGGTCACTATTGCTCATCACAGCATGAATCTATGATATAGCTATAAAACTGCCTGTTCGTGGACCTCCTTGCCTTGTGAAAAACTTCTCCACCCCATTCCAGTATCCTTTTAGAGTTTCTCAGCCAACTCTGCTTTTCAGAACTAAAATGTATTACAAGCTTCTTAAGTGCTAGGGATGTATCTATATTTACATATATGGTCTCACTTAATTATCTCTTGGCCCTCTGAGAAAAGCATTATAATTATCCCCACTTCACAGGTGAAGAAATTGAAACTCAGAGAAGTTAAACAACTAGCTTAAGGTGACACAGCCTACATAGGGATGCTTTGCCTGTGTGACTTCAAAGCCCATGTTCTTAGTTACTGCACTAGAACATCTAGAATCTAGATGGCCTCCCTGAGCTCAGATTTAGGCAGGATTTGAAGCTAAAGAGCTGTTTTTCTTGCTCTTACCCTTCTGAGCCTGGCTAGGTCACATCCATAGTTCATCATGTCCACTGACTAGAGAGTTTCACTATCTGATGTTTATATCCACCAATAAACAAATACCTAGTGAAGGCCAATGTGGTAGCTTCTCTCCTAAATCAATGAGGGCATTGTTAAGTTTGGAATCAGTTACTTTTCTGACACTTGCATAGTGTCAGAAAAGTATATATAAAGTATAGCTTCATGCTCACAGCCCTGGGATATAGGCATGGTTATTTTCATTTCACAGCTGCAGGAACTGGGTTTACACTGTGGCTTGCCAAAGTTTTGGAGATAGGAATGGGGGAGCTGGGCCTGGAACCCAGCTCTGCTGATGTCATCCCAGAGTTTGTACCATCACACTGGGCTGCTTCCTTGCCACAGGGTTGGCTGATGACCTTGACTCTGAGTGGCCCAGTGCCTCTTACTGTTCCACTGGGAACTTTCGTAGGAAACGCTGAGGTCAATGCCGAGTCTAGGTCCCCAAGCTCCTGGGAGTCTACGCTTCCATTTGCCTCTGCTTCCCTGTCTGTCTCTTTTCTCCCAGGAGCAAAGAACACTGGGCCCAGGTGGTACTGATCCTGCCCTCTGTCCTCCACTCTAGGTCTGGGCAGATCCTCCCTCCACAGTGCAGAAGACTTTTAGGAGGACCAGGCCTGTTTCACTGGAATAAAGCTGGCTGCTTGGTTGTTGCTGAAGACCTGTAGCCTGTGGTAGGCTTCTTGTTAGGAGGGAGAGCAGCTCTGGAGGAGACTGGTGTCCCAGATGGAGGAGGGGAGGGCAGAGGGACAAACTGGAACATTACCTGAAATCAAGGTCCTGAATTATATCATCTCCCGGAACCAGGAGCTTTGCCTTCTTTGAGGCACATGAGCCTGCCTGGGAGGGCTGGACTATGCCAGCTGATTCCTTTGGAGGAGGAAGTTTCTAGAAGGGAGAGAGATCTACTCTCACCCTCTGGGCTTTTGGGGAACCCAGGTAGAAACATCTCAATGAGGCACATGAAGGAAAAGTATGGAGATGTGCTGCTGCCACATCTCTGCAGAGCAAAATGGGAGATTTGGAGCTGTTCCCTCAACATGATCAAGTGGCCAGGCCCTGGTGACCCCAGTGGCAGGCCTTTGGAGGAAACTGGGGTGGGTCTGAAAGCTGGAGCTCCCCCCATATGAGGGGACAGAGGCCAAGCTGCGGACACCACCAGGCGCGGGGTTGTTTTTGGACGGCTGTGATTCTGCTCAGCCAAACTGATATCCCCCATGCTGTGTGAAAACACTGGCTCCCACTCTGGGACCCAGAGTGTCAGCCTGTAGTGAAGTTTGCCTTTGGGGAAGTGGGTGGTATTCCGAGGCTGAGGAGGCCTCCTCTTACTAGCCAGGCAGGAGAGCAACCCACATGGAAATGCCTTGGCCTCTGTCCTCCCTTAGACATTTAGATTCTGAGTCCTCCTCTAGGCTGGCCAGGGGGGCCAACAACATTTTTCAGATGTCCCAAGAGTTTGCGGTGCTGGGAGTAGCTCTTTAGCACTGTCTCTGCTGGTGTAGCTGTTCATAAACAAAACTGTCCTGCCTGGGAGCTTCCTAAATGCCTCCCTTACCACCTCTCTCCCATCTCCAGGGCCTAACAAGCCTGTTCAGGCCTAAGAGCAAGGGTACCAGGATCTGCTTGTGGAAGGGGCCTAGGATAGCACCGGTAACCAGTAAAACCCCTAGACACCGTTCAGTGGGAGGGCTCCCTTACTGAGGCCTTTATCTGACCAAATATCTCAGCACAGAGTGTTCCAGTTGGTATTTCTTGAACATAAATCTTTATTCCAATTGCAGTAGCTTTGGAAAAAAAGGCACATTTCATCATGCTTTTACCCTCATCAAATGGTTCTTGGGCCAAAGCTCCCTGCGTTTCCAATTGCCCTATTTGGATTGGGTTAGGGTTGGGCAGAGGAAATGAATACGGCCGTTTGCTTTTTTATCAGATGGGCAATTTGGACTTGTTCTCTTAAAACCAGAGTAGGCATTTCTTTATTGTGGGGAGAGGGGATGGATAGGAGAATAAAATTTCTGTGCCAATATAAGTGCTTTGATTGGGGAAAAATGTGGCTTGTAAGGCTGGGTCAAGCCTTGCTCCAGGGTAGATCCTGCAGTTTCTCTGCACCTTCATCTCTCTCAGATACTCTTGAGATGGTGTTCACAAGCACATTAAAAAAAAAAAAATTCCACAAAAACGACCCAAGGTGTTGGGTATCTTGGAGGCAGGGGACGCTGGTAAGGATGAGAGGACAACTCCTTCTCCCTCTTCCTGTTCTGCCTTGCCCCTCCCCTTCCTCACAATTCCCTATTCCCTCTCGCAGTCAGGAGGAGCAAGAGGCTGCCGTGGCTCACCTGTCTCCTGCATCTTGCCCGGATTATTTGTATTACTTTTTACTCCATTTATCTTTGTCTTATCTTCTCCCCTCCCTGCCTTTCTCTATGGGTCTCATGGTCCCAGCCACCTTTGGTCACTTGTAGAAAGTATCCAATGAAGAATAAAACATTTTCAAAAGGTCTTTCCTGACAGGTCTCCGGCTTCCCTGGTTGTAAGCTGATGTTGGGGGCCTTGGAAGTCGCTGCTGGGACTGCTCGTGGGTGGCAAGAGTGTCGGAGGCCCTAATACTTTCCTGGAGTAATGAAGTCTTTCGGCAGGAAGCCACTGGGGGACAAGCAGAGGAGAGGCCATCAGTGCTAAGGCAAATTTAACATGAAATCAGATCTACCGTGACAGGTCTCAGGGGATTATTTTGTTACAACTTTTCCAGATAGCAGATCTCCCCTTAAACATAAGCAGCCTCACAGGTCTTTGGTGGAAGCTTCCTCCTGTCTGTACAGTGAGACCCTGGGGACTGAGCCTGGGCCTCTGTGAGGTCAGGGGCAGCCCTGTGCCTAGTCCCGATCTGTCTCTGATGAGACTCCATTAACTTTCCCAAGTGAAGCAATCAAGACTCATAGATCCAGGCCGCAGGGCAGGTAATCCAAGGATTAGGTAGATTTGGCTCTGGAATGTAGAACAAAGTTATACCCCAGCAGACTTCCCTTCCTAATCATGCCTGGTTTTAGGCTAATGTCTGAAACCAGTGACCCTTGCCTGAAGCTGCAGTACTGGCTGTGGTGGTGGGGGGTGTTTATGGCGGGCCTTAGAGGGGGTCAGGGTTGCTGGGGACAATTCATCTGGCATCTTCCAGAAAACTGCAGAAGTCCTATTGAGAAAAAGGACAAAAGTACCAGCACACAAGATGCTTCAAAAATTTAATAAATAATGATTTTTAAAACTGTATAAACTATAAATTACCATGCAGTCCTTATAATTTAAAATAATTTACAGGTTGAGGTAGGGAGGGGCCCAGGAGAGTGTGGAGGGGGCAGGCAGGGTGGGGGGCCGTCGGTGGATCAGCCTCTTCTCGCGGCCTTCCTGCTGAGCACACACACGCAGGCCGTGTCGATCCGGATAAACCTCCAGGCAGCCTGCTTGTCATCAGTGGTCAGCGCCTTGACGAAGGTGTGAGTCGTGGTACAATACGAGTTCCAGTGCTTGGAGTCAATGCCCCGGCACCCGCTGTCAACGGGATTGGGATCGCGGCACTTGGTCTCAAAAAAGTACTGTTTGAATACACTGTTGTTAATGTTCACTTCTCCCAGCACCGTCACCTCCTTGCCCTTGATGTCCGTGGCGGTGGTCTTATCCCCCACCCACACGCTGACGCTGTCGCACACGGAGAACTCCCCCATGTGGAAGACGGGGTGGGTGGATGAGCGCTTGCTCCTGTGAGTCCTGTTGAAAGAGGCAGCGCCATCGACCTGCAAGTCCAGATCCTGAGTGTCCGCAGAGGCGGGGGGCGGCTGGGTGCTGAACAGCACGCGAGGTGAACGCAGTCGCCGTTTCTTAAACAGTCTGGGGTCCACAGTGATGTTGCGGGTCTGCCCTGCCACCCGGGCAGCTATCGGCACAGCAGGGGCGCTGCGGGCTCTGCGGAGGGCTGTGTCAAGGGAATGCTGAAGTTTAGTCCAGTGAGCTTGCGGGATGGGGTCTCCTGCTGGGACATTGCTGTCTGTGTATGGTTCTGCCTGTATGCCGATCAAAAACGCTGTGATCAGAGTGTAGAACAACATGGACATTACGCTATGCACCTGGAATGAAAAAGATACGAAGGTTACTCAACGGAGTAGTGCAGGTGTTGCGTGTCTCAGGGTCTCTCAGAGTTGACCTTCCAAGAGGATCCCAGGAGGCTTCACTTGGTGATATATGCATACGGAGACCCTGGATTCATCATTAAAATGGGGGACGATTTGAAGGTGAAAAAGAATGCTAGCAATAATTACACGGAGGTGGCAGGCATAAGCCCTGCTGACCCAATCTGGATGTGTGTTACCCTATTTTTGGAAGAGAAAGAGCCCCTGAAATCCTGCCCAGCAGCTTGGTGTGAGCGTGGGAATATCATTTTCAGAGTCTGTTGAGCTCTCCAACTGTCAGCTTGAGGCAGTGGAGGGTGGGAAGTACGGATGCTCGTGTGTGCCAGGGAGGCTGGGGGATGAGTGTGACACGGATGTGACAACATTGGTCCTGCCAACAGCTTTGATTCCCCTGGGAAAGCACTGGGAAGTGCTGCTGGGGACAGGTCCTGAAGCCTCAACACTGAGCAGTAAGTACCCTTCAGACTGTAGCACTGGCTCAGCTTGAGATCTGGTAACTTGGAACCCTTGTTATGAATCCACAAAGCATCATGTTTGGCAAAAGACTTGGGACACAATGGGACCATCCCAGTCTGTGCATCTATTCAGCCACCACCTCATGCATACAAACATGCTACTGGTAATAGTTCCTCTTCGAGTGAGGTTTTTAGATCTTCATACATGTATACTTCTAATTTCTCAGGAATTTGTGAGTCAGGTTAGGAACCACCATCTTCCCTTCACATGTATGGCAAGTAATTCATAGAAAATCAGCCAACATGCCTAAAGTTATAAACTTTTGTCTGTGTACCAGAAATAGAATACAAAATTGACCCCTTACTAAGCCAGTCTGACTTTCCAGTCTCCTTCCCACCTTTTTTCCCTCCCTTTCTCTTCATTCTTTTTATTATTTGTTCTTATATGAGTGTAGACCAAACAACATAAACCTATCTGTTCCCAAGAGGGCTCTATGCTGCATGGAAGTTCCCTGCCAGAGACACTGCCCATCCCTTCAAGTAATCGTAGAACAAGCTCTGCTCTTTGAGGGACCTTTGCTTTCTCCTCTTGATGTCCCATTCATACCTGTGGATGTATAGCAAATGTCACCTTCTCTGCGACGCCAGAGTAGGATTAGAGGCATCCCCTATAGAGTATTCTTCAAACTTCCAAGTCTATCCTTTCTACCATCTCTTTCTCTCACAGGTCATTTTGTTCCCTACCCACTTTTCCAGCCTGGCACAGACACCACCTGCTCCTTGAAGCCTTGTCCAATCACACCAATCGAAGGTGGTCTCTTTCCACTCTGAACTTCAGCATAGCCTATGTGCATGTGCCAGTACACATGTCCTTTCCTGCTAAATCAGTGTAATGAAAACAATTCTGCATTGGATCTGGGGTTAGAAAACTTGGTTTAGATATCCAGCTCAACTACTTGTTAGCAAGAAGAAAGCCACTTAATCCCTCTGAGCTTTAGCTTCCTTGTTGATAAAAGGTGGGCAATAAACACTAATTCCCAGGGGGGTGGTTAGGATTAAGCATGTGCTCACAAAACATGAGTTAATTCTGAGTCATTTTGATCTCCCTATAACCACGGACTTTATCTTCTTCAGTTCTTTGCTGGTTATTTACTCTCTGAACTCCCTCCATCCACAATTTTTCATAGCACATTGTTTTCTCTCTCAAATTTGCTTGGAAGCAAGCATTTGGGCCTGTCTTCTCAGTGGCTGTGAGGTCTGTGAGAAGGGCAGAGCCATGTGGCATCCACCTGTGTAGCTAGGTTCCCCATCCCTTAGCATGTGCCTCTCTGTCTTCTGCAGCAGATTCTGCATAACCCTCTCTTGGTGATGTGGATAATTGTCTGGTTCCTTGACAGTGTTTTAAAGTTGTATGATTTGCATGTCAAGCATTCCATGGCCATGTGAAGTATGCGGTACGACCTCAAAAAATACACTGAGGATGAGGAGTGAATGGGGGTGGCCAGAGGAGCTCACCTTCTGTTTTCTTTTCTACCACTGTCATGGTTTCTTTTCTCTAATTTTGAGCACACCCCAGGACTCACTTATGCCTGCTTTCCCAATCTGCTTTAAAGCAGTGTGTTCTTCTCCTCAATACTATGCTTTGGTTTAGCTCAAAATAGCTCTTTGGTGAGATACCAAGAAAGAAACCACCAAATTCTTTTCTCTTTGGTTACTTTGAAGAATGTTTTGTTTGCTCCAGTTCTTCAGCCAGCCAGGAGGAGGAGAGGGCACATCTGGGCTTTTGACCACCATCTGATCTGTTGGCCAATGGTCTTGCTGATCAATGTCCAGCCAACTCTTATAGAATTGATTATTCTGTTGGCAGCTAATTAAAGCCTTTAACTCTTGCTTCTTTCATTTCTTCTTCTCAGAACATGATATCTTTCATCAGGTGAATTAGGGAAGAAGAAACAAAAACTGAAATTTATCCCTTTATATCCAAATTAGTAACGCTTGCTAGAATTTGGATAGGGAAATGAAAAATGGATTGAATTTTAGGGTTTCAATGGAAGTAAGGGACATCTGCTCCTTGTTCCCCACTGCCACATCCTAGAGTCTCCTTTGGTAAGCTCGTGCCTTCCAAGGAATGAAGCTCAACTTTTTGTGCAGCTGAGGCCCAAACTTAGATCTGTGGACCAATTGCTCCTTTGAAGTTAGTTCAGAACCTCTGGCTTCCTCAGGGCAACTCTCTGTGCAAGACCTCCAGAACCAGAATCTTCATGCTCACAGTCTTCCTATCATCGCCCCTCTTCTTCCTCTGTATTCAATAGCAGCAGTCCCCGTTTGGACCGCTTGATGACTTACAAAGTAGTTCTGCAGCTTCTCTTTAGATCATCTTTCTCCATCCTCCAAAATGTGCTCTTCCATGTTTTCCTTCTCCTGCCTTCAGCTACCAGCTCCAAAGCTCAGCTCATTCTAGACTCTGCTTTTTCCTCCCTGCCTTCCACCTAGTCCTGCATCTAGCCCTTTGGGTTCTGCTATGGTAGCATTCCTTGAAACTGTCCTTTCCTTTCCATTCTCACCTCTGTGTCCCTGGTTCAGGTCACGGGAACTGTCTCCCACACGAGGTCCTGGACCTTTAGCTCTTTTCTTCCAGTACCTCCTACCCTGGCTTCCCCACGTAGTTGCTTAAGGCACTGCTCTGTCCCATCACCCTGTTCAAAGGAGCCAGTGGTATACCTTTGTCTAGAGACCCAGAAGGGACTGGACCGGTCAGCTTGGCCATCAGGCCCTGCCCCTTCTACTCCCCTCACACAGCTTGCATTCCAGGCCCATGAGCTCACACATAGGTGAGTCCTGGGGTGTGCTCACTCAACTCCCAGTGTCAAAACAAAGTTTCAGTTTAGATTGAGGGTTTTGCCTTCTAGGTACCATAAATCCAGACACAAGGAAACATTTTAAATATTTAATTGTTTTTACACCTGGCATCTCAGGTTTCTGAGCATTATGAAGATTTTTTTGTAGATAAACATCTTTATTAGAGAGGAACTTGGGTGTTTTATTGTACATAGAATTAAATTATATGTAATACTTCAAACTAAAGAACCCATCAGGAAGCAGATTATTAAAAAAAAAATCTGGTGCCTCCTTAAACACATAAAAAGGACCTGCGAACAAAACACCAACTGACTTCTCTCAGGGGTAAACATGAGCATCATGTAGATTTGATCCCAAAGTATTTAAAATGCCTATGATAGAAATATGCAGCCAGAGAGCACCAGCAGGTATAGGCACTTGTGTGTCTTCTGGCCTCCACCAGGACAGGTGTGTCACCTGAGAACAGAATCTACTGTTCAGACTTTGAATCTTCAGAGACACATGTTAGAATGATTGAAATAAGATAATAATTATTACTAACATAGTGGACATATTTATCTAATTAACCATCACAACAGACCTAGGAAGTAAGCCATATTGGTCCCATTTTACGGATAAGGAAACAAGAAAAAAAGATGCAGTAAGGCAGGGTGTGGTGTTGCATGCCTGTAATCCCAGAGGCTGGGGAGGCTGAGACAGGAGAATCGTGAGTTCAAAGCCAGCCTCAGCAACAGCGAGGCACTAAGCAACTCAGTAAGACTTTGTCTCTAAATAAAAATACAAAATAGGGTTGGAGATATAGCTCAGTGGTCAAGTATCCCTGAGTTCAAACCCTGGTACCACCCCCGTCCCCTAAATGCAGTAAGATTAAGTAACACATTCATAGGCACACACCTTGTAGAGGAACTCAGGGCCAGGCTTGTCCGTGTCCTGATCTGGAACTCTTCCCCACCCTTCCACTCCACTGGCCAGGTGACCATGTACCTTCCATCTCACAAGGTCACCTATTCACAGAGCCCAGGGAGTTGTGTGGAAGTTCTGACTGATGGGGTTCATTTGAGACCTTGTGTTCTGTTACTCTTGATGTATTCCTGGAAGCTATGGGGCCAGCCTGAGGGCAGGAGGGGCTTCCTCTCCTGACAGGCTAAGAAGGCAACATTTGTAGCATTGCTAGAAACTGTTCCAGATCCCTGCTGATCGGTTACCTCTGACTCACTTCCTTAGCCTGTGGCTTACTGCCTTGTCACTTGGGGCCTCCTCTTCTGGCAGCTCCAGAGCTAGACACCTTAGAAAGGTAAATACTCTGTAGGCATTTACTCACCTCAGTGTGGCCAGGATAGAAAGCTGCTCCCTTGGAAAAGCTGTTATTGGGCCCAGACGCTGAGCTGAGCTTGGGTCCAGCATGCCATCCAGCCCCTTGGACTGCACGACCATGGGCCAGAACTCTGTGGAGAAGCAGAGCTGACATGAGACACGTTCCTTACCATGTTGCCCAATAGAGGGATAGATACCTGTGCCCAAGTAGGAAAAAAGATGTGCCAAGGGGACAAATCCTATTTCCCTTTGTTGTAGGGTTTTACCAGCTCAGAGCCCAGGATGAAGCTAGAGTCTAGCTACCAGGTTGGCCAGTGGCCTGGTCTTCCATGGATCTACAAAGGCACCTGCCTCTCATTTTTGTGCCAAAGGTCTTGGGTTCAGCCTGGACACAGCCCATGGCTGATCTTACACTTTGTGTAGGTTTTCCAGACTCATGGCAGAGTCCTACTCTAGCAGACCCCTAATCAAAATGGAAATTGTTCTGTACATTGCACATGCACAGATATAGTAGGCTCAACTCTGGACCAGCCTAATTATGAAATGTTTCAGGAAAAAAATTCTTGAAAAATCAGATGTTCATGCTTTGATGAAAATGCAGATGAGCAACAGTGGCAAATAAGACAACGTGACCATTTCATACACAAGCCTGAGTTCATACAGAACTAAGATATGAATTATAGAGCACCAAGTTGAAATGCAAAATTTTAGCAGTTGGAAGCTATGGAGATGACATGATGAGAAAAAAAAATTCTATTCAACTTCAACATATAGTTTCTAGAAATAATACAAGGATTCTGTTCTCTTACTTCTGTAAACCTGATATATGTAGGTGCTTCATTTATTCAATAATATTTCCCGAGTGGTAGGCACTGTTCTTGGTTCCGGGAACACAGCAAATGAATAAGACAGAGTCTTTACTCTCATGGAGGTTATAGGTATATAAATAAATATGTTCAGATTCTGCATATCCTGAAAGAAATAAGCAGGGCATGATGGAAGAGGCAGATTGTCAAGGGGCTGCTACAGACATGGCACTCAGTGGAGCGTTCTCTGAGGAAGTGGTCTTCAAGTTGAGAGCTGACAGGGGAGAAGGAATGGGAGAGAACATTCCAGGTGGAAGGAACAGCATATGCAAAGGCCCTGAAGTAAAGATAGGTTGAAGTAATGGAGCATGAAGGGAAGAGGTACATAGGAAATGAGTTGGAGGAATAGAAAGAGCCAGGTCTGCAGGAACGCAGCCAGGAGCCATGGTTGTATACTCAGGCAGTAGGAAGGGATGTGGGATTTAAGCAGGAGAGCAACATGGCATATTTGATGAATAAATAAATGATTATTTCTATCACAGAATTGTTGTAGAGAAAGTTCTAGAATATCTTTATCCTTCCTGTCTATATTCTCTTTCCAACTCCAAAACCTTTTCTCCCCGTTACATCTTGTTCCAGTATTGACCCCCACCACTTATCTTCCTTCAAGCTCCTCTCATTTTGTGCTGTGGAAGCAAATGTAGAGATACCTCAATGGCTTCCCAAATCCCCAACCACAAAGAGGACCTGAAGACAGGGAAGATAGAAAGGGCCCCTGAAATGGTTTTCCTTGCTACTGGAAATCATGAAATTAAGGCCTTCGATGCTGCTATTCCTCTTTCTTTCGCACCCTGCTCAAAATATCTTTTTTTTTTTTTGTGCCTCAGAAGTAACAAAAAGTCTTTTCATACTCAACTGGGACTCAGGCCTAGGGATAAAAACTTACTCATATACTCTTTTAAAAGGTGAGATTCTGAACCTGGTGTGGTGGCACATGCCTGTAATCCTCAGTGCCTCAGGAGGCTGAGGCATGAGGATTGTGAGTTCAAAGCCAGCCTCAGCAACTGTGAGGTGCTAAGCAACTCAATGAGACCTTGTTCCTAAATAAAATACAAAATAGGGCTGGGGATGAGGCTTAGTGGTTGAGTACCCCTGAGTTCAATCTCTAGTATCAAAATAAATAAATAAATAAAAGGTGAAATTCTGTTACAACCATTTTTGGGCTCTTTCAGAGTTAGATTTCACCCAGGACAGGGAGGATGGCTCATCAACCAGGGTAAGATGTGGCATTTATCTTGTCTCTTTCATGGAAGGGGAATCCCATCTACTCCACAGACCCTTCATCTGGGTGTCTAGTTAAATCTCACAGGTGGCAAGCCTGGAAGCCATAGTCTTGCATACTGATCCAGTTCCCTCTGATTCTTGAATGTGTCACTTGGCATCTTTTAACATCCCTGAGTGTCCTCCTCCTCATGCCAAGGGGCCGGCAGGGACGATAACCTCTGTCCCTGATTGTCTGTGATTCTACGACAGGTGATGTTTTCCAATCTGCATTCTCACTGGATGAATAAAGAATGTTTTTCCCCGTCTTAGTATTGGGATTCATTTAAGTCATTAATTAAACACTAAATTTGTAGGTCCTGTGTCAGTCACTTGTGCTAGGCACTGGGGACATTAAGAATAGGATGTAATACTTCCTATGGCAAATAATCCAGGGATGAGGAAGGCAAGCCAAGAACAAGCATTTAAAGCCCACTGTGATGAGTATGATGTGCATGTTACAAACTCCTAGGCAGACCTGCCTTCTTGGGACAACCACAATAGTTTCCTTAGCCCTCTATCTGAAACCTCTGGCCCAAGCCACTGGGTATAGGCCATGGTTCCTGACAATCTCACTTAGGTACCTGACTGCTCTATTCAAGTCCCTGTCCAGCAACTCCAGTGCCTTTAGTCTTCTCTCATTTGGTGTGGGTGTGAGTTGTTTGCTATTGGAGAGAGAAATTCCCTGCCTGAAATACTAAAACACTAAATTATTTTCATAGATCTTGTTATTATTTTTAGTCTTATGCTAGTGAAGGTTGAGGCTTTAAAATTAAATCTGATTTAAATATTAGCAATTTCTAATGTGACTACATCAGGGACAAACAACCCAAATGAATATCTATTTTTAAAACTTTTTTCTCATGGAGTAATCACTTAAGAAATCAGATAGCGCTCACACTTGTGATAAATGGATAGAAATGAATCCCAGCTCATCTCAAGACCATCTTCTGTTCCTTCTTATAGGACACAAAGGAATAATATTTAAAGTCTGGTGTAACTCTTCTAGAACCTAGCCTGTGCTGGGGCTCATGCTCGAGAGCAATGGTTCTAAGTCTGGTGCATAGTGATACCACAGTATCTTGGAAGAAATGCAAATTCCTGGGCTCTGTTACAGACATACTGAGTCAAAAACTCTGGAAGTGAAATGAGACAACTGGTTTAACAAGCCCTGCAGATGACTCTGATGTATGCTTAAGAACCATTGCTTTAGGGGGTTCTACGCTGGCCCTCCTCCAAATGCAGCCCCCTCCATGGGGTGAGGTATCCAAGGCAAAGAGTCTGATCCAGGCTCAGTCAGTCTGCTACCATGGACTGTACCTTTCCATGGGACAGGCAAAGGCTCCTTTCCCCATCTAAACCACACTCTGGGGACCTATCACCCCAGAACCCCTGCCCAACCTGTCCTGAACCTGCTATATTGGAGGAAAGGAAGGGTCTCCTGAAAACCTCTGGGGCTAAGTCTGTTTGTATGCCTCTCTATTGACTATTGCCTCAGTCTCCCCTTCATTTTCTCAATGATATTTTGGACCAAGAATTTAATGGTAAATTATTGAAAATCCAATTAATAAGTAGTTGAAGGAATTCAAGGAAACTGTGCTTCTGCTGATAGATTATTGAGGAGAGACGGCATTAACTGAAGTTATTTAAATCTGCCAGCTCTCCTAATCAGCATCATCCAGAGTCCTTCACGTTCCACTTTGGTGGAAGATTCTATCTATGTTCCTGGCTCCCACTTTTTGCTGTCTCCCAATCCTCTACAACAGTGCTTTCAACCCTGGCCACACATTGAACTCTTCTGGGGAACTTTACAAACTCCTGCTGCCTGGGTCGCACCTCTACAGACCCTGATTTCTTTGGTCTGCAGTACTTCCTGGGCATCAGGATTCCATAAAGCTCCCTAGAAACTCCCAAGGTCTGCTGCACAGGATAAAGAGGACACTTGGCATTGGCTTTGGTAAGCTGCTAGTAATTAAGAGACATTATCAAGAAATTAATATATCTCAGAAAATATAAAGTGCAGATGTGGTCACATTATGAGCAATAAGAAGGTATGAGAATATAGCTTGCAGACTTTAGAGAATGTTTCCCCATCTCTCTTACACCCCTCCCCTACTGTCTAGATCTCATTGACATTTGTGAATTAAGTTTTCTTTTTACTCCTTCAGTGGCTTAATCTTAATAAGCACAAGGACTATTGGCTTACTTTTTTTTTCCTTTCTTTTTTTTGTTTTATAGCCAAAGAAGCCTTTATTGTGCTGGCCAGTGGATACCACTCCAGCCACTCAAAGTGGTGTGCTAAGAATGACGACGGAAGAAGTTTTTCTATGAGTATTTAAAGGGAAAAACCACAAACAGGTGGGATGCTTGTGGGGTCTTCGGTTACATTCCGTTACAATATTCCGTATTGGCTCACATTTTGAATACCAAATATTTGTGGGCATGCTTGACCCAAAAGATGTCTTGGACTATGCATCCCATGTGTATCCACGAAGCAACAGCTAGTCCTAGAGAAGCTTCCACTACATCAAGGTGCCGGGGCAGTAGTACTTGCTCTCTCTTAGTTTCCACCTGGTAGATTTTTATGAATTGGGAAAACTCACTTGAAATGTCAGGTGTTAAGAACACATTGTTGAGGACATGTGCTATTGCTGTGATTCGCAAGGGCTGTATCCATTCCCCTTTATTCTCTCCTCTGTCTGTGAGTTCTTACTCTGAGCTTGTACACAAAAGAAAAGTAGTTTGAAGTCTTTTGTGTTCCAAGTCTGTTTTCCTAATTTTTAGCCTAATCAGAAGTTTTCTAGTATGGAATATGACTGTGAGGTTTGCTGACTAGCTTTTTTTTGGAAAAAAAATTCAATTTTGGCCACTGTGAGATGATTTGATGTGTTTTAACTGTTTAGTGGTTTTGGCATATCCAACAGGAAAATAGTGCATCTGGCACCAAGGACTCAGGAAGATATAAAGGTTCAGCAAAACTGCTATTCTTTTTTGACTGAATGTTTCATTGCTGACAATTCTAAAGTGCTTGTCACATTCCTTGAAGAGAAATGGCCCTATGACTCTGGGAGATTCTGGAGGAAATTACAAAACCCTCCTCAGCATTTCCCTGAGAATCAGGCAGCTCAAGGAAGAAACCACTGTGGTTGGCTGACCTTGAGCTTTAGAATGAGAGTATCTGCTCTCAATGTGAGTGGCCTTCTGTTGCGTGTGGCTGGCCACCATCTACGTGGTATTACCTCTCTGGGGTAATTCATGAGCTCTGTAGTGGCCAACACCACCGAGAGGTTTTCAAAGTGTGGGTAATTACAAGGACATTAACGTGGTAGAAGATATCTAAACACGAAGCAGCCGTCCGTAACAGTTGAGGGCAGAATATTTTTGTAAGAATGTACTGCTAAATAACAGCCCCTGTAGTGTAACCCATCAGTACTACTAATGATATATCTATAATCTACATTTGAGTGCCAAAAATAATCCAATAGTTTTTCAAACTTTTCTGCGACCCTAAGAAAACATCGCTTTGGTTCCAACTGGCTGATCTTTAAACCACAAGAAAAAGATCTATTTCAGCTATGTTTTTGGTTTTTCCTGATCTGTTGTTCCCATGCTTGGAGCGAAGAGTAGATGGCAATACTTGGGAACAAAGGGGACTTGCAGGTTGGCTGGAGACAAAGTTTATATTTGACAATAATAGCACCTATAGAGAGCTCCAGCCCATGGCAGATCTTGGATGACTACCTGGGACAGAAGATATGAATGAAAACAAAACAGTGCCAACAAATGTTAACTCAGATCCAAGCTCTTTATTCTATTTGCTTTGTAGGATTACATGTCCTCGGCTCTTTTTGAGCTAGCCTTTTCCTCTCAGTGTGTGGTGTGTTTTCCAAGCAATAGGTCAAGAAATGTTACAACACATAAGTCTATAATGCAATTCAGATGTAACTTCAGAAATTAAGACAAGCTAAAGATCCACATCCCTGAAAAAGACCAGAAAAAATCCTGGCTTACCAGACACACCAGGTCCTAGAGTTTTTAAAAAGGCAGACAGCCCATCTTTCAATTAAGTAGGGATAAGGGATGAGCTAAGGGACTTGAATGTAGGGATTCCGGGAAAATGCTACCCTTATTCATTAAAATGTCCATGAGAAGAGGCCATCTCTGTTTGAGCAGCTGGACTTCAGTTTTACTGCATAAATCACTGCGCTGCAATCTCCCTGCATCCAAGAAAACATGGATCTCAAGAAACTAGCACCAAACACATCACAGTGGACGCATAGGACACCTTCCCACTCCACACAGCTTTGGAGTGACAGCTGCCACAGAATCTTGATCTCTCTCACTTTTCTGCACTGACATTTCCTGGCTTGTCTGCTGATTTCACACCCAGAAAATCTGACTCAAGGCATGAAAGATAACTCAGCTCAACTTTGCCTGGGCATGCAGCACATGCAAATCCTAGGTAACCTGAGGCCAAGATAAGAGTTGGAAATAAAGAATTTATTTCCATGTGTTTGTCAGGGGGCTTCGTGCTGTTTCAGTTACTTCCTGTGTACGGTTTTAACCATTCCAGTCCCAAATGGGGAATGTCGGAATGTCATCAGGGTGGTTAACGATAATGAAGGGCTCTGGGACGGGCATTTATGAGCTAATGTTAAGGAGTTTCATCAACTCTCTCATTATCTCAGGAGGAAAGGTCAGGGGAGATGAAAGCCTGCTATCCCTTCTAAAGTCACTTTTTTCTCATATAATTATATTTTATAATATTCCCAATCTTCTAGTGTTTCTCTTTTTAAGGTTTCTTTGACCATGACAACATGAGCAATAGAAAAATTCTGCGCTAGGGAACTTCACTCCAGAGCTAACAGGAGACCCACAGAGTGCATTTGTCTGCAGAGACCCAGAACATTATGGGGTAGGTAATTAGAAATTCCAGAGATGAGGGCGAGACAGTTTTCCACATTCATTCACCACAC
>PVHX01008046.1:0-86370 GCA_004024805.1 Geosciurus inauris
TTTCCAGATTGGTTGCACCAATTTGCAATCCCACCAGCAATGTTTAAGTGTACCTTTTTCTCCACATCCTCGCCAGCACTTATTGTTGCTGGTATTTTGGATAGCTGCCATTCTGACTGGGGTGAGATGAAATCTGAGGGTAGTTTTGATTTGCATTTCTCTAATGGCTAGAGACGTTGAGCATTTCTTCATATATATGAGTTTTTGAAAATATTTTCACAAGACATATTATCCAGGGTTAGGCAAAATAGATTTGTCATAGAAATTATAATAAATACATGTTATTTGCTGATACATTAACTTGCATAAACATGGCATAATATTTACTAAAATAGGAATGTTTGAATTGATTTCTATACATTGAGAGCATTTGTAAGCTACTCGTTTGAATATGAAAATGAAAATGCTTCATAAAATTCTGAAAGTTCATTGTAATTTCAGTTCCTTTAGTGGACTTAACATATCATATTGTCCTGAGCTAAAGATGCTACTTTTTGTTTTTTGGTATTATTTTGTTTTTATGCTAGCAGCCCTAGGCTTTACTTTAGCAAAACTTGTGTGTGAGAGGACTCTTAGAGCAGGTAAAGATGGCTGCTACCTAATTATCTTCACTATATTTTTTCATTGAATTACTATTTTAGGATTTTTAATTTATTTTAAATTCAGAATTAATAATTATATGCATTTATGGAGTATGATGTGATGTTTTGATGTCATGTGCGCATAATGGTATAATCTAATCATGCTAATTAATATATTCATCACCTCAAATACTTGTCATTTCTTTGTGCTGAGTATTCAAAATCCACTCATAAGCTATCACTTTGTAAACAATTTACATATGGTGTTTTTTTCCATTTAAGAGTCCATATAATTGTTCCTATATTTTAAACAAGCACAAATGCAGAAAATCATGGAAATAGAGAAAAATTGTAATACTCCTGAACTCTTTGACAGTAATTAGTCTTGATGTCCATAACCCCTGAATATGTTACTGTGTATTTCCTACAAAAAAAAAAGATGTTTTCTCACATAATCACAGTAGGAAGAGTTTAATAAGGACATTCTTACTAATACATGGAACTATAGTCTAATCTTTAGACTCCATTCCATTTCCCTAATTGTTCCCCTAATGCCTTTTATAGGGAATTCATTCATTTCACAATTCCATATCTCTTTAATTTCTCTTCTTGAACATTTTTGTAACCTTTCTTTGACTTTCTGTAGCTTAATACTTTTGAAAATTACATCCTAGTTTTTTGAAGAATGTTCCTAAATATGAATTTTTCTGATGTCCACTTATGATTAGATTCGGGCTATGCCTCTTGACAAGAGCACCACATGAGCCAGGAGTGCTATTCACTGCATCCTCTCAAGTACCACACCATTTCCATGTTTTTCTATTATTGATGATGTTCCCTTAATCATTTGACTAAGATAGTGACTGGTAGGCTTTTATATTGTGAAGATACTATTGTTCCTCTGTAAATGTGTTTTAGAGAGACTTTGAAAATTCATAGCTATTACTCAATTTTCAATTAATTAATTTAGTTTATTTCTCAAATCTGTATTATAGGTGACCATTGATCCCTGTCTGCCTAGGACAGAGGAGTTTCTCAGCACTTCCAACTTGTAGTGATAAAACTGGAATAGGACCACACTTATGTACATATACAAATATTTATATCAACAAATGTTTTCATTTAGGTTCAGTAAATATATAAAAATGAAATGAGTGGAATTTATGGCAAGTGTATACTTTATATCTTAGAATTCCAAATATTTTCCTCTGCAGTATTATAAAGGAAATTTTAAGATTTTTATTTTTTCAGTAGTTCTATACTATTCTAAAAAGCATTTGCTGCTTTTTTAAAAAGTAGAATATAGATATAGTGGTTGTTTCAATGTCCTCTTCTACTAATTGTACAATGTGTTTTGTCTGTTGTGAGTTTTGATATTTATTTTATCAAAATCATGGGTCATATCATTTGTTTGTTTACATACCTGACAGTTTTAAACTAGATGTCAAACAATATGTATTTTCCTTATGAGAGGTGGATATTCCAACATGCTCTAAATATTCCTGAGTTTGGGGATATTGTTAATTTACTTGGAAATAGATTAATATTTTCATGTCATGCTCTTAAGTAGTTAGGTTGGATCAGCACATTATTTTGTCTATGACTTGTTCGCCCTCAGATCTGAGATAAGGGTCATCAGAGTTCTATGGTTGATGTCTCATGAAATCTGAGGTTTTCCACTCTGACTGTTTCGAAAAGACAATATTCTTAGTAATTGGTGAATTGGGAATTATTTTCCTTTAATTCTTTCAGGTCACCATTATTATTCCATTGTCTGAGTTTAGTTCAACAACTTCATTCTTGAGTTATATTTTTAATGAATTATAAACATTTTTTAATTTTTTTAAAAACATAAAGCTATTATGTTACCTATATGTTATCCAACAAAAAGTAAATTATCATTGCTTTTTTTTATATTTATGTAATTTATTACCTTTTATAATTTTTTTCTTTTCCTTTGGTTTTTAATGGTAATGTATTTAGTCATGATTTTCATCAAAAACATCTTCTTTGTGTTTTCTATTTTAAAAGGATTTGAACTTTCAGCCCCACCCCAACCTCCAGGGATGAAAGGGGCTCAAGATCAAGTAGATCACCAAAGCCAAGGATTTAATCAGTCATGTCTACTTAAAGCAGCTTCCATACAAACCCAAAGGACTGTGTTCACTCTAAGAGAGAAGAGATTTGCACTCTTAACTACTCCAATTCAGCATTTTGCTGGAAATTCTAGCCAAGGCAATTAGGTAAGAAATATAGATTAGGCAATTAGGCAAGATAGACAGACTAGAAAGGAATAAGTAAAACTATTCCTTTTTATGGATGGTATATTTTATCTAGATAGTCCTAAGAGATCAGTAGAAAAAAGTAACATGAGATATACCCTGAAAATGAAAACAAATGTTTAAAATGAAAAAAAAAAAAAAGACAAATCAATGAAAAGGTATACCACTTCAATGGACTTTAAGATTTAATATTATACATATGATAATTCTCTACAGTTTGTCAGATTCAACATACTATTTATTGACGTATTTGAGACTGTAGTTCTTAGCAGTATGATGTTGAAATTTTATTCAAGGAACGGAGAATTGCCAAAATAACCTTGAATGAGAAAAATAAACTTGGATAAAGATAATGGGCATAGGTCTTTTCTGGAAGGTACCAAAGTGTTCTAGAATTACATAGTAGTTATAGTTGCACAAAGTTGCAAATACAGCAACAATCATGCATCCTATATACTCAAATGAATGCTGAGTATGTGAAATAAGTACTAATAAAGAAGTCATAAAGAAAAATAATACATTGTTGAAATGAGCAATATGCACTGTGTAATGTAGTGTAATTCTTGGGTGATTCATTTAAGGGGCTGCCTATTTTAACAGCATATTCCTTGTCATAGCTGGGTACTCTATGGAATGGAAGTAACATATTTTTTTTTTCTCTAGAGAAACAATTAAAATTTTTAATTAAACATTTTCAATATGGGAGAAGACGTTTTGGTGGTTCTTCAACCAGGTGAGTTGATCTTTAAGATTGCCTGGACACCTTGATGGGAATATCACAGCAGAGCTTCAAGATCTTTGAGTAGATTTTGGTACCATTTGTAGTACTAAAATGGATGGTATCTTCATCAAGTCTTTTTTTTTTTTTTTGGTACAGGGATTGTACTTGACCACTGAGCCACATCCCAGCCCTATTTTATGATTTTTTTAAAAATTTAGAGACAGGGTCTCACTGAGTTGCTTAGTGCCTCGCCACTGCTGAGGCTGCCTTTGAACCTGCGATTCTCCTGTCTCAGCCTCCCAAAGTGCTGGGATTACGTCAAGTCTTTTCTTGAAGACTCATATAAAGGATTGACTAAGAATAATTGCTCAATAATAATATTTGCTTATATTTTTATTTATTGAAATCCATTTCAAGTTTACAATAAATATAAGAACAAGTCATCTAAACAGCAGTAGATTAACAGTTCAGGCACATAGTCCAGAAGCTAATATGTCATATTCATGGTACTGTTGACACAAAACAAACAGCAAAAACTCTGAGTAGACACATGTACAATAATCTCATCAGGCATAAATAGTGACTCTCAAGGTCAAGAGGAGCCTTAGAGGCTTTCTGGTTGAAAGTTCATGAAAAACTGGAACTTCTCAGCAACCTTCCAGTACTTGAAGAAAGACCAGCTGTACTCTATCAGGAATATTATATATTTATATGTGTATGATATATATATACACACACATATACATGCACATATACATATATGTATACATACAATACATATATGTGTGCATATATACATATATATTTTAACTGTTCACCCATTTTATAAGGCATCTGGGTGATTTTTGCTTTGGAGCTATTACAAATAAAATAAAGTTATAAGTTTTTATGAACACAAATATTCATTTCTCTGGTGTAAAAGTCCAGGAGGAAAATTACAGTGTTATGTGGTAACTGCATGTTAAATTGTTAAAGAAACTGGCTCCTACAGACACTGTGCTACTTTATATTTCCACTAACAATGTATGAATTATTCATTTTCTCTACATCATAGCCCTCATTGATGTTGACACTTTTTTTATAATCCATTCTGATAAATATGTCATGATATACTGTTAAGATTTTAATTTGCATTTTCCTATTGGGTAATGATGTACTTATTAACCGTGGAATAAAATCTTTGGTAAAATGTCGATTCGTGTTTTTTGTAAATTTTCTAATTGGATTTTTCGAATATTGAACTTTCAGAATTTTTTGCATTTTCTAAAGCCAGACATTTGTAAAGATAAATTTTTTGTAAATATTTTCTCCCATTTCATTTCGTATTTTTTTCTCCTCTTATTAGGGTATTGAACTGAAAAAAAAAATCAATTTCAATGAAATCCAATTTGAAGCATTTTGGTTTAGATATCATGTACTTATGTTAACTCTAAGTAAATTCTTTACTTAGACTTCAGTTCCAAATATTGTCTCCTAGGCTTTTTTTCCTAAACATTTTATATTTGCACATTTACATTTAACTCCAAATGAAAGGTTTAAGTTGAAATGTAGGTAGTTTGTTTGGCTTGGTTTATTTTTAAAAACCATTGAATGGATTTTATGACTTTGTCAAAAATCAATTTGCATATTTTTATGGATCTGTTCTGTGTATCTAGGCTCTATCAATACTACACATTATTGATTACTATAATTATATAATGCATCTTAAAATTAAATGAGGATGTTTATGAAATTATTCTTTCCAAATGTATCTTATATAACAACCTCCTGTGCCATCTCTCTTTTTTTTTTTTTGGTACTAGGGATTGAACTCAGGGGTACTCGATCACTGAGCCACATCCTCAGCCCTATTTTGTGTTTTTTGTAGAGACAGGGTCTCACTGAGTTGCTTAGCGCCTCGCCTTTGCTGAGGCTGGCTTTGAACTCATGATTCTCCTGTCTCAGCTTCCCAAAGTGCAGGGATTACAGGCGTGTGCCACCGCACCCGGCTCCGTGCCATTTCATATAAATTTTATGAATAAATGTGCCCATGTATGTGAAAAATTCTTCCTAGGATTTTGGTGGGAATTGTTTTATATATATATAAATGTATATAACAATTGATAAATATATATCAATTTTAAGGGATCATATATATCTTTGCCATTTTGAGTTATTTGAATCTATAAACATTGTATCCCTCTGTATTTACTTAGATCTTTGTTTTATTTTTTTACTGAGTGTGTTTACTTGTGGCACTAAAAAAGTATCCATAATTTTTTAGAAGTACATATAAATATTTCATATTTTAGACATTATAAATAATAAAGTATTGCAATTTAATTTTGTTGTTCACATGTTCATTGTTACTACATAGAGCAAAGTTAATTTGTAAGTTGTTCTTTATGGGCCTATGGCCTTGGTGAACTCATATATTAGACTTAAGAGGGTTTCTTTCTGAGAATCTTCAAACTTGCTCTGTTGACAATTATGATCTCTTTAAATAGGAAAAGTTTTACTCATATGTTTTATTAATCTGTATGTCTTTTATTTACTTTTCTTCGTCATTGCACTAGACATGACTGACAGCACCAAGTTGAATACAGTGATAGTGGTGATAGAAAACACATTTATTTGCTCCCAATCCTATGTAGAAAGCATTGCTTTTGTTTTTTTTTGTTTTTGTTTTTTTAAATTTTGGTGCTGGGGATTAAACCCAGGGGGACTTAACCACTGAGCCACAGCACCAACCCTTTTTTTGTATTTTATTTAGAGACAGAGTCTCAGTGAGTTGCTTAGGGCCTCACTAAGTTGCTGAGGCTGGCTTTGAACTAGTGATCCTCCTGCTTCAGCCTCCCAATCTCCTGGGATTACAGATGTGTGCCACCTCGCCCGGCTTGGAACTATATTTAATAACTAGAATTAATCCCGTTTCTGTTATAACGTATAATGCTTTTATGTATTTTCACATTTTATTTGCTAATATTTTGTTAATATTTGTGTCTAATAGTTTGTGTCTATATTCATAAGGAATATTGTTCTATAGTCATCTTTAGCTTTGATGTCAGATTAACATTAGTCTCATGGAATACATTTGGAGGGGTTTCCCCCTCTTTGATTGTGAAGATCTAGTATTTTTGTTTAAAAAGTTTTGGTAGAATTCTCACATCAATGTGTCTAGGCCTGAAGATTTGTGGAGTTTTTAAATTATAAGTTTAATTTTCTTATTAGTTATATAGCTATTCATGTTACCTAATAATGGAGGGTCATGCTTTACATGGAATTGGTTTTCTTTTCATCCTAAGAGTTGAATTTATGCCTGCAGATTTGATCAAAATATTTCCTTGTTATCCTTTTGATGTCAGCAATATCTGTCATGGTACCACTAGGTGCATTTCTGATATGGTTTATTTGTGGTTTTCTCTCTTGTTAATCTTTCTAGAAGGTTTTCAATTTTATTGATCTTTTAAGGGGATCACTGTTTTCATCCTTTGATTTTTCTCTATTATCTTTCTGTTTTTAAGTTTATTGATTTATGCTCTTTATTATTGCCATCCTTATGCTTCTGTTGGTTTTATTTTGTTCTTTTTTTAAAAAAAAAACAGCTTCTTGAGATGGGAGTTTAGATTATGTGTTTTAGAATTTTCTCTTCTGTTATGTAAGCCATTAGTACGGTAACATTTCCTTTCAGCACTGTTTTAGCTTTGTCCATCCGATTTTGATGTGTGGAAGTTTCATGTTCATTCAGTTCTATGCATTCTTTTCTACTTCTTCATAACTTCCTTTTTAACTCATGCTTGTTGTTTAGTTTCCAGATGTTTGGAGATTGTCTTCCTGTTTCTGTTATTGATTTTTAGTTTGATTTTACTAATGTAAAACCCTATTTGTGTGATTTCAATTATTTTAAAATTTTATGATTTATATTGTTAATGAAGAAATGAGATCTATCTTGGTAAATGTTCAATGGTCACATAAAAGGATGTGTTCTACTTTTGTTGGGAGAAGTGGTTTCTAAATGTGGAGGAGATCCTGGTATTTGATGACTTTGTTGAGTTCTTCTCTGTAAAGAACTTGTTTAAGTTCTATCAATCATTGAGAGAGGGATGTTGATGTTATTGAATATGATTGTGTATTTTTCAGATTTTCCCTTCATTTCTATGAGCTTGAGCTTACATGTCAACTTTGTGCATACACATTTGAGAATGCTATGTGTTTCAACTTTATGTAAATTCCCTCTGGAACTCTGCTAATGTTCTGTGCTGTGAGGTCTAATTTATCCTCTCACTGCTCCCAAGTGGTATCTGTCATTTACAGAGTAGGTCTACTGTTAGGTTTATACTACCAGGATTTCACTCAGCTTGAATTAGTAGGTACTGAATTCAGAAGGTTTTGAAGCTATTCCTTCATTATCATTTTTAACCATTGCTCTCTTCCTTTTTTCGCCCAATATTCTAATGACATAAATGTTAGATCTTTATTATTCCACGAGTCTCTGAGCACCTGTTTATATTTGTTCAGTCTACTTTCTCCTTGTTGTTGATACTACATAGTTTCTGTTATTCTGTCTTCAATTTCATATATCTTTTCTCCTGCCTTCTTATATTCTGTTGGGCCCATTTATTGACTTTTTAATTCCAGTTATTACATTTTTCAATTATAAAATATTCATTAGAGTCCTTATATGGTCTATACTTTGATATTTCTGTTTGTTTCTAGAGACTTTCTATTTTTTTTAATTTATTTCAAGTTTATTTGTAATAGTTCATTAGAGCACTTTTAGAATAGTTGCTTAAAAATGTTGTCCAAAAATTCTAATATCACAGAAGAGGAATGTCCCTAAAGTGACCACCACTGACACCATGGTTGTGGTGGCCTCATTACTGGTGAGGGTGGTATAGGTCCTGATTCTTTTCTAGATTTCTTCTGATTTCAAACCCCACCCTCAGCAGGAGGGGAACTATATTACTTTGCTAGGACTGACAGACTCGATTGTTTAAACACCAGACATTTATTTTCTTACCCTTCTGTTGATTGAAAGTCTGAGAGCAGTGCCAGCAGGCTTGTTTTCTCCTGAGGCCTCTCTCCTTGACGTGCAGATAACTACATTCTTGTTGTATCCTTACATGGCCTTTTCTTTGTAAGTGTGTCCTTGGTGCCTTTTCTTCTTTTTTAAAGCAATCTGTCATATTAGGGCTCTATCTTTGTGACCTCATTTAACCTTAATTATCTCTATACAGACTTTATCTCTAAATGTAGCTACATTATGGGTCGGTGTTTCAACTAATAGAATTTGGGGAAGACAACAATACTTTGTATTGTCCAGTGAAAGTGGAAGTCTAGGTTTCCCATGTGTTCTCTACTCGCATCATGGAGTGATGACCCAGTTGCTGACATACTTCATCATACAGGTGAAAGTCCCTGCTGCCTACTTAGTCTTTGACATCACAGCAGCAATGTCAGGCACATGCTTGAAGCCTGCTGAGGGTGAGGGTCTAGGATCCCCAGTCTGTTCTGTTCTTTTTAGTTAAAGTACAGCAGCTATTGTCAAAAGGTTTTTTCTACCTTAGTAGGCTTCTTTCCTGGTCCTTTGACTAGTGAGAGCAGGGATTTTGTTCCTCTTGTCTTGCATTCAATTGATACTCCTATGCTGCCTGTGTGTCTGCTCTAATTCTGAGATATATGAGGCCAAGAGAAAACCCAGTCAATTCACCATTGTCATTTCCTATGTTCTGATGTTTTATTTGGTCTGTGCTGTCTCCACCTTTCATATTTTATTTTTTCTTTGTATATAATCTCAGAGTTTTTAGTTGTGAAGAGTAAATTAAATATATTACCTTGAGTTATCTGTGCTCCACTTCACCTTTTGAATATAGCTCTGATGTGTATTTTTTAAAAAGGACATATTTTCCTTTTCCTCTTTTCCTTCTCCCTGCTCCCTAACCTGTGGGAAGGGAACAAGATTACCTTGAGTTATCTGTGCTCCACTGAAGATGTCTGCCAGAGGATGGAAGAATAAGGGAATATCTCCCAAATTTTCCTAAAAACATAATCTTCCCTCAGTGTTTAAATATATTAAAACCAATTATGTGTTCATTATATCTGATTTAATATTGTTATTAACAGAAAACTCTACGAGTATCATATTATCATTTGGAACTTGTAAAGACTTTCAGAATATAAACATTTTTAAGGAAGATTTATTTGTGATTGAAATGGTTGATTATTTACTAGCTGTCTCATGGATGAATCTTTCTAAGTACAAATTAGATAAAGTTTGTTAACTGGTCTGCTAAAATCATCTATATTCTTGAAAATGTTTAAATTTTTCATTACTTCTAACAAAATATGCTTGCTTTAATAACTTTTAAAAATTTGCTTGTTAGAGTGTTGTATGACAATATCATATTTAGATTCAGATTTTTTTATTATTGTAATTTTATTCTTGAAATTTTTCCTTATACATTTCAAACTTTTGTTAACAAAACATCTTAGCTTTTATCTTTAGTTTTGAAACATTTTTCTTTTTATTGTTCTATAGTTTATAATACTATTTCCCCCCATTAGTATTTTACTTGAATTTATAGTTTTTGATAGTAATATTTCTTTTATAAATTGACGGCAGTTAGTGCTCATTACGTATTTAGTCATTTATTCTTGGTTTTTCCACATCATCTAATTTTATTCTATTACTTGAACTTTTTATTTTATTTGGTTTTGTACAGTTAGATTAATTTAGGTCATAAACTGAATTTTAGCCTGATATTCATGTTCTCTATTTGTCATAAATTATCTTTATATTTCTCATTTCTGACCTTCCATTAATGTCACAATATATTTTTATTTTGATTAGACAGTGGAACAGTGGTCCACTTCACCTTTTGAATATAGCTCTGATGTGTATTTTTCAAAAGGACATATTTTCCTTTTCCTTTTTTTCTCCCCACTCCCTAACCTGTGGGAAGAGAACAAGATTACTTTGAGTTACCTGTGCTCCACTGAAGATGTCTGCCAGAGGATGGAAGAAGGGAATATCTCCCAAATTAACAAGTGAATCCTAACACACCATCAGGGTGCCCTGGGTCCCCCCATACCAGAGCATACCTGGAATGCAACCCTTGAAGATTTCCTTTAAAATTCCCATCCCTCCTGATGGGCAGAATCGCAGCCTCTGGGACAAAAATCCCCTGTGCTTCTCCTTTGCTAGCAAAGCAATAAAACTTCTTTTTCCATTTTTCAAAACCCTGTCCTCATTATTAAATTGGCATTAATTGGCATTGAGGACTGAGCTTTTGATTACAATAGTTTTTTTCTCTTTTCTTAATGATTAAATTCTAACACTACATATTATTCTTAAAGTGACTGAAGTTTTAAGTACATCTATCATTCTTAGAAAAAGGAACAATGACCTTGGCACATTTAAACTACACATTGAAATAATATTTCCCATATTCTATGTAAGAGCCTATGGTTTTCTTTCTAGCTGTTAAACTTAAAATAATTTTGCATAATATCAATTTTATGGTTAAGTATTAATTTATATACTTGAATATGCTTTACTAATTTATTTTCAGACTTATTTATGACAGCCAAGCACCATTTTAATCGGCAACTTATCTTGGGCTTTTTTTCACACATGGAGCTAAATAGGTCTTATTCTACTTGAACAGTGAATATCTGGCCTCTGCCAGGTTTAGTCCTAGAACTCAGTAAAGCTGAAAATGGTATAAAACAGACTACCTACCATCACCTGTCCAAACGTGTATTTTGACTTATTCTCTGGTCTGGTTTCTTGTTTGTATCTCTTGTTTCGGAATTTGGCTTTGTGTTATCATCTTTGTAATTTTTATTTTCTTCTTTCATTGGCCTGTGATTCATAAGGTTCTTTCTGAAAGCACAATGCAATCTAAGGAAAAATGATAATTTTGTTGTTACTATGCCAACTTTTTTCATTTAACCAATGCTTCCTCAACTATTTGTTAAAATTCAGTGGATCTGAGTGAGCCTAGGATTCCAACAAGCTCTCAGGTGCTGCTTATGCTACTGGTCCACTGTTCTCACTAACAATTAACACAGCCACACCATTTTTTCACAGTGATGAGACTGGCAGTTACAATAGTCTGCTTACTTTGTCCAAGTTTGACCCAGAATTCACTAGAAAGTTCTCATTCTCAGGGACTACTCAAGGTTTTCAGTCTCTTTAGGAAGGTCGAATGGGCTTCTGTTTATCCCAAAACAAATTTTGATGCAATTGATGTCAGGTATATTTTCATCTCTGTCCTTTGCAATTCAAAACAAATCAACTTTACTATATGGCAAACTATGCCATACTATTTGTAACTGTCTATATAAATTATCTCAGACAATCAACTGGAAAGTGAAGTTTGGGTATAAAAGACTGCCCTAGCTTGTGACCAAGACATGTCTTCTAACAAAGCATTTCTATTTTTTCAGAGGTTTACTTTACAAAGGTATCTTTGGTAGCAATAAAGGTACTATACTATTTGAGACAAATAGTATATTTCTATTTATTTTCTATTATTTTTTAAAAAATTACATGTAAAAATAACTAGTTCTAAGATCAAGAGGATTTTGAATATGTGCGTTCTAACTTTCAGTAATAATGAATTCAATGTTTTAATTCACATAAAACTATGAAAATTATTTCTTTTAAAACAAAAGCCACCTTCACTGTCTTCTGAATACCAAATAAGATGATTTTCAGTTTGGGACACTTAACTGATATTGTACACATTATTTAAATGACCACCTTCGCATTTGTCTTATTTATGCTTGTGGGGGAGGGTAATACATATGACGTTGTTTTAGAATGAATATATTTTAATTGCCAGAAGGTATGATAAACGTATTGAAAACAGCAAAGTTTCAATTGCTTACATTTTGTGCAGACTGCATCCTGGAAACAAAAATGCCTCCAATTTTCTAGTAAATAATAAGCTTACATCATAAGTTTATACCCCCAAAATATGTATTTATTTAATTCCTGAGGCAACAATTTTTAGTGCTCTGTAGTTTCCTACTAGGAAAAGTCTGATTTTTCCTGAGGAATAATATTTTACATAACCAGATGGCCTTGAAGAATTCCACCAATGTCATTTGTAGACACAAGGAACACTTCCTTCAGCATTAGTCATACAGTGACATTGAAAATACTTTGGCTTATATAAACATATTCATCGTATTCATTAAAGTAAAATTCCATTCCCTTTTATTCTAAGTTCCATATGTCTCTGTTCTACTACCAAGTCAGTGATGCAGCACAAGAATCTTGCCCCAAACACACATTTGCTTTTTTTGGATCCTTTCTTGCACTATGGCATAGAACAGCTGGTCAACTGTAGCTACCTTCTGTGGCTATAATTCTCTCTTGGGAATATTGCCTCCTATTTTTATATAAAAGAATATTTTCCTTTAGATGTCTAAAATAGCTTAGTATTATATATTGTTGGTATAAAATAATTTGGGGAGATTGTAAGAATTAGAAAAACATTGCTAGAAGAGACTGGAATAGATTATTTCATAACAGCATTGAATATGGGCATGCCTTCTGCTCAGAATTTATATTTGTCAGCTGCCATTTTTTGAAATACCAAGTTGAAATTTCCACCTTGTATTTTTTCCAGTAATTAGGATTACTTAGCTACAAATATTATAATACTTGTTTCATTCAGACATAATGTATTAGAATTTTAATTTGTGCACAAGGAAAAATATACTGATAGATTAGAGGTGAGGAGTAAAAGAAAAACAGACAAAAGACAAAGATGTTATTTATAAATGGATGGTCATGTCAAAATATCAGCTAGACTCTCTTTTAGAATTTTTCTGGTGGGCTATTTTAACTCTTAGCCATAAAATATTGCTAGTTGAATACTTTTGTTACAAGTAATTTAAAATTTGTTATACATGGGCCAAAATCAACATTTTTGCTACTAACATTTTTGCTATTTAGAAGATTATTTTTTAAACTTGATTTTCTGTTGCAAAATATATATTATTTACACCAAAACTGTGATTTTTTTTCCAAAATTCAGTTATAAAATTAACATTTTACAAAATATTAAATAAAATCAGGTAACATCAGCTCTAAATCACATTTAAATTTCATGTCCATTTGTATTTTCTTTTAAAAGCTTTGATACTTCAAAATATGTGCTATTTTAGTATTGTATTTACCATTCACAGGACAACAGATAATTTCTACAGTGTACATTAAGTAGGCCAACTAAAATGATGGCTACCAACCTTTTGAATAAGAATATACTTAAAAATGCCTGGAGTTTTACTTTCCATCATACCTTTGAAAACTAGTCTGCTTCAAAAAGAGATACATAATCTATTACTACCCTTGGCACAGTTTGTTAAACCTAATTTAATGAAAGCCAAGGGAAAGAGTTAGAGATAGTGGAAGACCACAAAAGCCAAAATTCTGTAAAACTCTGTGTGATGCCCCTGGAATAAATCGAGTGCGGGAAATCTATGCTGAAGCACCCTGAGGGAAAAGTCCTTGTTGATTTATGATCATACGGGAAACACATAAAATAACTGAAACATTGTTATAGGACACAGATAAATAAAAGCAGAAATCGTTGCACACTGATATTTCTTAGGAAGAATCATGATCACGGCACTGAGAACATCCAGCGTGTTGAACAATAAAAAATTAAAGTTGAATCAGAAAGCATCAGAGAAGGAAGTACCACAAACTCATTCCTCTTGTTGGAAGGTATGGATTTAGGTAACTTCTCTGAAAATTCTTGAATAAGAGTTCTAAAAGTGTGATTCTGAATACAATTTGTCAAACAATATTTATAACATCAACAAATTTTGCATAGAAGTTTAGCAGGACCATTCACTTGATGAAGAGTCTCTTCTCACAGGTGTGAGACATAAAGTCAGAAATGAAGAAATCAAATCCCCCAGTTCAAGTTTCCTTTTCCATGCGGTGTTTGTTCATTTGTTTGTTTTGGGTTTTTGTGGTGTTGGGGATAGAACCCAGCACTCATGCATTCTAGGTAAGTGCTCCACCACTGAGTCAAGTCCTTTCCATCCATTTAATTATTTTAAAGGAAGGAAAGATGGAAAGTAATTTGAAAATGTAAAAAGAAGAAAGGAGAAAAGGAGGGCATTTAGGGTAGCAGTTTTCTTCTATAGAAGCTGAAAAGTAAAATTTAAACCACAAGAAGAGGGTTATAATGCCACCTTAAACAATTGACCTCAGCAAAATGAGAAAGAATAGATTTCTGATATTATTAATTTTTGAAACGGTTAATAGATTTCTTTCTACCTTAATAAACATTTAAGCAATCTTTTCAGTAAAATAAAGATAACTTTACTAGCTTCTGCATTCTACAGCTCTGCTGTCAGATATCGCTGCCACAAACCAGAGGTGGCTTTTGATAACTTTAACTGTAGCTTGTTTGAATTGATAGGCACCGTAAATGAAAAATATATACTTTATTCAAAAGGAAAAATATCTAACATTATATATTGATTGCATAGTGAAAGCATAATATTTTAACATATTAGTTTAAATAAATACATTGTGAAAATTAATGTCCCAATGTTCCATATGTGTTTGAAAATTATTCTTATTCTGCAAGTGTTGTATGCTGTAGTCTATATATGTTTGTCATCATTATACTTGTTAATAGTAGTGCTTGAGTCAAATATATGCTTCTGGATTATAGTGCTTTTTTTGACAAATAAAGAGAAGTATGTAAAAATAAAATTAAATTAATGTCACTGATTCTTTTTACTTCCATAATGTAGTAACAGTAAGCTTAAAATTACATACATGGCTGACATTTATGGCTTAGGTTAAATTTGTATTGGTTAATGCTATCATTGTGACCCAGAGTCCTGGAAGGATAAATCACATACAAACATGGGATACATATTCAAATTTTTTCCTAACAAAATTCAGTTCCTTTTCCTAACCCTTTCACATAATCATAGATATGTGCATTCACTTCTTAAGGAAAAGGCCAATTGCTTTACTTCAAACCAATTAAAATGTAAAAGGATGATTATTTAGTACTTTCTCAGTGTGAATAAACTGTTATTTAAAAAAATTTAGACCATAGAGGATTAAAGAAAACAGACATTGTGCCCATGAAGTATATGTTTTAGAGGAGGAGACAAAAATTTAGCAACAATAGTTTCAAAAATCAACAGAATTTGGTGCTATAGAGAAATATGAGATCTAGTGTCCAGATATGAGGGGACCCTAACCTAGTCAATGTCTCTTCTGATAACAAGTACAATGCTTTGAGTGTAAAAGACATCACTTTTTATTAAAAAGGAAGTGAAGAAACTATTTTGAAGCACATCAGATAATTTTTGGTCAATTAGTTTTATTTCTAATTCAAAATATTTCATCATTTAATATCTTTGAAAATTTTTAAGAAGTATGAGAAAAAATAAAATGTGTATGTTAGTCAGTTAGAGAATTGTAAGGATTCTTCAAAAGATATGCAAATTATGCTTATCTTGTAAAGGTCTCCAGAAAGGATGTGATTTAAAGAGAAACAAAATAATTTTTGTTATAAAAGAACATGGTGACTAAGCATTTCATTTTTGAATAGAGATTCGATTAATATAAAATAAATAAATAATGTATGCAGCATATGCCTATACAAAGTATCTCATTTATCATGTCACAAACAATATTCATTATATATGAATAATACAGAATATATGTACATATATATACATATATATATATATATATACATTTGATTCAAAACTGAGGTTCAGTAAGATTAAGAACTTACCTGTGAATATAAAACTTTACTGTGCCAAATTTACTGTTGCTAATTCTAAATGCTAAACACGTGTAAAAAATTGGCTTTTGATCATGTCATGTGTTTTCCAATACGCTGAAAGAACAGTGAAAATAAGTATATATCATATGTGCTAAGGTAATACACATCTCAAGGCAATTGTACATAATCACAGACTAATAGAATCTTATTTTCCTATGCATAATGGCAATGCAATCTAGAAAAACAAACAATATTATATTTCTTTATAGATTGTACACCTTCATTATGTCTTTTGTGGTATGCTAAGGATAAATAAAATTTTTCCAGTGAAAATCAAAGACACACTGTCTAAGTTAGCATTTCACATATTCAGTTTCTAAGATTGATAAAAATGAGTTAATGTACCACATTTATTTCAATTTTGGAAATCACATTGAATTGTACATTGCTAATGAGGAACAGCCCATTGGAAAACTCATATATTATAATATATTCTAATAAATTGGAATTATGAGTATTAACCTGTGTTTCAAATGTTGTCTATAAGTTGATCTTGTCACATATTATGACAACCTTGGCTGTTCCTAACTAATGTGTTCCTTACCCCCTCAGATTTCATAAAGGATCTTATCTGTATTTAATTTATTATAGGTGTGTTCTAAAAATATATTTTATGATTTTTTTGCCTATGAAACTGTAATATGGATGAGCTGGTAATCTATCCATTAATAATAGATCAGTGTCTTAATGCATATTACTATAGATAGTATAGATAACTGGCTTTAAGTATATGTTAAATATATAACTTAATGAAGCTAATTTAAAAATACTGATTATTTAGTTCAGAGAAAGTATTATTCTAGATATTTAATATAAAATTTTAAAAAAGAAAACAAAAATGTAAAAGCTTAATGATGCCAAATGGCCTATGTAGTCAGTGGATATAAAATAAATAGTAAAATATGAATATTTATGTCTGTTTTTTATATATATGTATACATGTGTGTGCATGTGTGTGTGTGTATATATGTCTACATTTAATCCTCTAGGGAAACAAAAGTCTAAATGTTCTCGTATGTAATGAGTTGACTTATCCTCTGTTTTTTAGAGAGGTAGTCTATGATTATATTGATCTTGGTCATACCAAATTATTTTTGTAACTTACTGTTGAAGGGAGTACTTATTGAAGATGAGTTTGTGAAGTAAATTCTATTTGTTGCTGAAATATTATTATTCTGGTATGCCTCTCAGTATTTTATGGCACACAACAGAAATCTTTAAAAAGTCACATCGAAGCAATCAAAAATTTATTGAAGGAAATTTGCTGCTAATTAATTTTTTGGACTCTGGTTTTCAGATACTTAAATCACTTCATTTGTCTTAGAAGAGTGATGAATTAGTATTTATTAGGAAATAGAAGTATAAATTGGTAAGTCACAGTTTGAGAAAGAATTCTAATGTACAAGGTTATTATTAAATATACTAATTTGTAGAAAAGTAAGATTTATACCAAAAGTTTAGCATTATAAGAGCTAAGACATGGAAATGTCTAAAAACCAAGAAAAGAAAAAGTATTTTTCTCCATGGAAATCTTTTTTCAAGTTTCTTACTTTCTTAATTTTCATTAAACCACTCTTTTCTAGTTTTCTTCCTATTTCATTATAAATTATTCATTCAACAAATGCATAATAAATATCTCAAAATAATGAATATGAGTGTTTATAATGTGAAACACACTTGCTAAAATATTATAGCACTTAATAGTCAAATATAAGTTACAAGTACATGTATGCTTCTTACAGAAGCAAAGACACTGATTTCAGACAGGTTAATAACTTGTATCTGTTCAAATAATAGTGGTAGAAATGAGTCTATAAAAAGCTTTTAATATTAAATATCACACAGGGACCATACTTGTTTTAGGTCTTGAACTAGAAGGTAGGTCAATGGTGTCTTATTTTTTTATTCCCCTTCACCAGATCCCCAATGTTTAAAATATTGGATACCAATATAGAAAAGGTAGAATAGGTATTGCTTGAATAAATAAAGAGAGAGAGAGAGAGAGGAGAAGAAAGGAGGCGGAGGAGGAGAGGGAGAGCGGTAAGTAGGTAGGTTGATTCTGACAGAGAATCTCACTCTTGTCTCTCATTCTATGTCTTAGGTACCTTCCATTTAAAATTAATGAAAACACAGGAACACTTATATGAATAGCATATTTATGAAGAATATATGGAAAATCTGTGAAAAAATTATTTTAGACAGTGTTAGAAAACATTATTTTCACAGAATTTGCTGAATGATATTGATAGTCTGATTTAATTTTATCACAATAATAGTTTTATGAAAAAAATGCCTATTTTCAATTAATTAATTAATTTCAAAATTAATTAATTCTTCCATTTAAAAATTGTTTCCCATTACTTAGAAGATATAGTTCTAGCATTTAATAGTGACATACACAAATCACTGCAATATGTTCTAGCCATCTCATTTATTCCAATTCATATTAGTAGTCTCAGTAAATTTGAGATTCTGATCTCTTATAAATATGATTATAACAAGATGTTGACACACTTTTATATCCACCTGATGGCTTTTAAGCTTAATTATTATTTTCTGTATTTTTCTACCCCAAAATCTTCTCTTCAGTCTTCAATATACAGCTCAATTGTCATCCTCTGGGGTGCTCCACAATCATATGCTTAACACTCAGGTGTTTGTCTAGAGGCCTTTAGATTTCTGTTCATACTTCTATGTTTTAAATCAATTATTACATTGTATTATCATAATAGTTTTTACATCTACTAGAAGAAAAGTCTGAAACATTTAGGATTCATTTTCTTCTGTCTTTTAAAATGCTGTAGCTAAGTGCCTGATACATAATTTGTTTTTGATATATTTTTGACAGTGATATTAAAATATTATCTCCAGGATTTCAAATATTATATCTAGGTTGAAATATAAAAAAAGCTTTGCTTTTATCAAAAATCATAGTGCACCATGAAATAAAAACTCTCATTGAAAATAGGGTTTTTTTTCATAAAATAAAACTATTATTGTGATGAAAATTAAATCAGACTATCAATATCATTCAGCAAAGTCTGTGAAAACAATGTTTTCTAACACTGTTCAAAATAATTTTTTCCACAGATTTTCCATATATTCTTCATAAATATGCTATTCATATAAGTGTTCCTGTGTTTTCTATTAATTCATCAATTTATTGATAAACGAGCAATGTGCTTAGTGTGGAATATAAACTACATCAGATGCTGCACTTCTGTGAGGGAAGGTTTTAAAGTTGGGAAGATGCAGTAACATCCTCTGTGGCTGCAGTGATGTGAGGAAAAGAAATGCAAAGGGAAAGAGTAAAGAGAGGCCTGCAGGGCTACTCAGGATGACTTTTATGAGTTGCATAAATGATTCCAGTTTGTATCTTCACAATGGCAAGACAGTAAAAGATTTTTAAGTATGTGCATGGTAGCCTTTTTGTACAATATATGTGTTTAGACAATAGCTGTCAATGGAGGAACACTAATATACTAAAGTCAGTTAGGAAAGTATTGAAGGGATCTAGGAAAACACTGATGGTTTTGATTAGTGATGTGGCTCTGAGGATAGTGGTAAAATTGACAGAGCTTGCTAATATATTTGATATGAGGCATATAAAAGATTTGGTTTAAGAATAATGTGGTTAATTTGGAATGAAATAGATTTAAGCTAAATTGACTTTACATAGCATTTACATCAATTGGGTGTTATAGCAGCAAATATAATTTTCAAAATTATATATATCCAGGTATATATCTGTATATCTATCTCTGTCTGTCTATCTATCTATCTATCTATCATCTATCTATTTAGATCCAGATGGCTAAAATGCCTGGACATGATCAGACCTCTTTGTTTTTTACTGGCACCCTTCTATGGAATACTCCCAATGTAATGTCTTTGGGGAAAGCGTCTCCAGCACAATCATTAAAACTCTATCGTTTAAGAACCTCGGGCAACTAATCTGCAACATATTCATGTAATGTTCAACTTTTACAGGCTATCCCTGCACGCTCATCTAGTCACAACACTACGTCCAGCTAATAAGCAAGTCTGATTCTTATCTCCATCCTATGAAATAATCTGCATTACCATTGTGATTCCTCTTAAACACTTTTTTGAATAGGTAACTTGTTCAACCCTTAGTGATTACAAATCACCAGGAATTTATTGATGTATGGGTACCAGAAATAAGAATATTGGCTCTTTTTCCAGAGGCTTGATTACTTTGGACTGCAACATGCTACAGAAGAAAAGCTAACCTCTACAGTGTCTAATCATCACGCCCAAATCCTATTTATCCTCATGTCCCTTCAATCACATCCTCTGAAGTAGCCCTCCTTACACTATCCACAATTCTCCTAGGAAAGGGAAATAAATGAAAGCTCTCCAGATGCTCCAAGTCCTTCAGCTGAAGAGTGCACCTGCTTTCCAGTGTCTCTGCACTGCTGTTGTGAGTTCTCAGTAGTGACTTTTATTTTGTTAAGAAGAAAAGGTTAGAATAATCTTGTAGCTTCATTATGGTTGAAGTATCTCATATAGAATTTTAATACTTTAGTGCCTTTACACAATTAACATTTTGTTTTTCTGTTTTAGACATAATCTAAGATTAGTCAAAAATGACATTATGGATTAAAGCATTATTTCAAAAAAAATTACAAGTGCCTGATGATGCTATAAATGTTAATTCCAGTCCTATGAACCATGTCAAAATGTTCAATAGATTTTCAATTTACCTTTGTCTCTTGATTTGCCTTATGAAAATGTACATATTTGTGGTAGTACAGATAAAGCTTAAGAGATCTGAAACAGATTGAAAGTATTAGTCCTCAAGCATATCTCAGAGTTCTGTCATTACTGTTAACTTTTTTTATTCAGAACAACATTGCAGATTCTAAAATATTTTGAACTGATTGCATGTGATTTTAGTGGTCCTAAAATAGTAATTAGAACCATATTCTATGGTTTTATATGGGCAAATCGTTGTGTTATTAACTGTTGTTCTATATTACACAAACACAATTCAAGTTGCTATCTCCCACATTATATGAATTTAACTCCAGGATTTTTATTGAAATACAGATATGTCATACCTGATTCTCTAAATTCTCTCTAGATCTGATTAGCACTTTCTTAAGAAAACATTTGGGTTTATTCTTATATTGATTTGTATTTACAAAAGTACATCAAATTATTCTCCATGGAAAAACAGAAGGTACCTATGAAACTGGAAATCCAAGGTAGTGGAGGGAAGACTTCTGTCTCTGCCCTGGGTTTCTGTGATATTTTCTTATATATTCTCTTATTTGTATCTATTTTCTTTGTTCCTCCAACTATTTCTCTTCCTACTATTGAATTGATATATATGAGATACAAACACTAAAATAATGCTATTGCGTTTTCTATGGCATAAGGGCCAAGGTTTCTATGAAGATATACCCTATTCTTCCTCAGTGGGAATGACTAGTTTGCACTGCAGGGAAGGTGACTCATAACGAAGATTGCTCAGATTTGTCCTGAATATGATCTGGGACTTTTGATATTGGATAAAGCTAAACATATGATTATCTTATGACAGTCATTCCAATTGTAAAAATTTAAGTAACATAGATATGTGCATATGTTCATTAAAACTACACAGTCTTTCATTCATAATAGATATGTATACATAAAATATGATGAAATCACTCAGTGGTATATAATTCACCTAAGAATATGAGCAAGCTACAGCTACATAGAGCATATAGCAAATCTCAGATATAGAATGGTGAAGAAAAATTCCAGACATAAATGCAAACTTCATTACTTCACTTATGGAGAGTTCAAAGATACACAAAGCCTATCTTTAATGACAGAAGTGGAAAAGTGGGTACATTAAGAGGTAAAAATTATATGTGAGAAGAGTTTATGGGATGCAATAAATGCTATTTACTGAGTAGATGCTTGATACACGGGTGTATTGAGTTTAGGAAAACTTACTGTGCTATATATCTATGATTTGATTCCATTTCCTTTTAGATATATCTTTAATCAAGAGATAATTCCTTTCTCTCACAAAATGAAAAATAATTAACAAAAAAGGGTAAAAGTGGTCATAATAGCAGAATTTAACACCTGCTGTCTTTCATAAGACATGCTGAACAAGCAGACAAAATATCATTAATCATTTAAAGATGTGATGAACAATAATATTACTGATCTGACCCAATTTTTCCTAAATGGCCACCATCATTAATATATATGTACTAAGTACTATAACTAATATGATATATATGTGTATACAAATATATTATAAACATGTATTATATATCTATATATATATATGTATATATGTATACATATATATACATATGTGTATATATATATCTATATGTATATATATAGAGAGAGACAGACAGACAGATATACAGACAGACAGAGTCAATTTTATTATGAGAAATTGACTATGGAAGCTAATCTCACAACCTGCCACCTGCAAGCTGGACACCCAGGGAGGCTGGTGGTACAGTTCCAGTCCAGTTCTGAAGCCTAAAGAATCCTGTACAGGGGTGGTGTGAATGCCAGTCAGAGAGCATGAGAAGGCCAAAGTCCCAACTAAAGCAGTCAATGAGAACAAATTATTCCTTTTTCTGCTTTTCGCTCTATTCAAGTCTTCCATAGATTGAATGATATCCACTCACATTGGGGAAGAGAATCTACTTTACTCAGTTCAAATACTAACCTCAAGTAGATGCACTCACAGATGCACCTATAAATAATATCTAAGCAAATTATTACCTGGAAATCTTATGAACCAGAAGGTTGATGCATGAAATCAAAGAGCATAGATAGATAACTATACACACACACACAAATACACACTCACACTTCATTGAACAATGGCAGACATTGTATGTTTTTCAAGAATGGGTGCAATCATTGATAAAAGTGACCACAGATTGAGTCACATAGTACGCCTCAAAATTTATTAATGGATAAATTTTTAGGAAATAGTTACCCACCCCCCCAGAAAAGGACAGGTTAATAGCATTAAAACTCGATAGCCAAAAAAGCAGACAAAATATATTCAGATGTTAGTAATTAATTGCTACACATTTAAATAAACCATGACTCAAAGAAGAAGTAACAATGGAATTCAAATGTATTCTGAACCATATGGTAATAAGAAAATAAAAACCTGAAGTATAATTTGATTTTTGGTGAAATCAAAACAGATATGAAAAATAATCAGCTAAGCTGTCATCTTTCACTCTGATAACATCTTGGCTTTTACATTCATTTTGCAAAAGCACTAGTGGGTAAAGCTCTTGTGCTTTGGCAAGAATCAAGGCAGTGTTACCAAACTATGCGAGCAGTCATTATACTCCTCATCAACATGAGCTCCTAGTTAAAAACAAACAGAAAAGCAATTTTTATTTAAGAATGTCGTTGATCCATCTGTGAAATATTATTCACTTTCATTAAGGATTGACATTTAAAGTACACTTTTTAATATCTTGTGTGATGAATGGAAATATTCATAAAGTATCTCTAAAATATGAAGATTGTCCCAAGGAAAAAACAGTATTTATTTGAAAGTTGAACTAGCAGCTTTCTTTCTTTTTTTTTTTTTTTTTTTTTTGGTACTAGGGATTGAACTCAGGGGCACTCGACCACTGAGCCACATCCCTAGCCCTATTTTGTGTTTTATGTAGAGACAGGGTCTCACTGAGTTGCTTAGCGCCTCGCTGTTGCTGAGGCTGGCTTTGAACTCACGATTCTCCTGTCTCAGCCTCCCTAAGTGCTGGGATTACAGGCTTGAGCCACCACGCCCGGCTTCTTTTTTTTGCTTTTTAAAGGAACATTATTATTATCTGAAAGAACAGAGAGACTAACACTTCACGGAAATCTACTGATAATATTACCAATGATAAAATTTGAGCATCTGAAAGAAAACTCTAAATTTTGTGAAACTTGTATCCACTACCATGTTTGACACTTTTTCAATACTTAAAGACTTTTCCGTTAAGGTTGTTGGTAATATGAGTGAATACTCATTCTAATATTATCTAATGAAATGTGTCAATTCATAAAATATCCATAATTAAATCATTTTTTTGAAGAACAACTCATATTGGTACAAAACCAGGCATAGGTAAAAGATTCACACAAATTTCAAGAGAGGCCAATAAATTTTAATGTAAGAAAGAATTCAAAAGTTCACTAATATAGTTTAAGTTTCTCAGCTACAATTCATCTTCATAAAATATAAACTTTTTATATACTATTAATGAAAATTACAATTAACTAAAAAGGCCAATAGAATTATCCTTCCTTTTATAGAACAGTGTATCTATCTTAAGTCAGAATATCTTCATATGCTCTACTTGAAATAATATATTTCCAGCAGTTGACAGAAGTATATGTCTTCTTTTAGTACAGAAATTAAAAATAAGAAAATTCAAAAATTTTCTCTCACTAAACCATTCTTTTTACAATTTTTCCCATTTTTTATTGTATTGAAATACATATAAATTTACCATTTTTATTGTTGTTTATTTATTTTTATGTTTTGGTACTGGAAATTGAACCCAGGGGCACTTAATCAGTAAGCTGAATTTCTAGTCCTTTTAAATTTTTTTTTTTAAATTTTGAGACAGTCTAAGTTCTGAGGCTGGACTTGAACTAAGAATCCTTCTGCCTCAGCAACCAGCTTTGCTGGGATTACTGGCATGTGCCACCATGTGTTGCCATCTTTATTATTAAGTGTACAATTCCATATAATTCAAAATATTCATAATGTGCAATCATCATCAACATCCATCTGCATAACAATTTTTATCTTGTAAAATCGAAACTCTATGCTCATTAAAAAATAATTCTTCCTGTTCCCTCCCCTCAATCCCTGACAGCTATCATTCTACTTTCTATCTCTTGCATCTATTTTGTCTAATCTAAACACCTCATATAAATGAATTCACAGTATTTATGACTGGCTAAACTTACTTTGCATGATGTATTCAAAGTTAATCCATGTTATCACATATACCAGAATTATCTTCCTAAGGCTGAATAATATTCCATTGTATGTCTGTACCACATTTTGCTTCTCCATTAATCTATCAGTGTATACATGAGTACCTTCCACACTTCAGCTACTGTGAATAATGCTGTTATGGACATGAGTGTTGTTATGGTTTTTATATGAGGTGTCTCCCCAAAAATTCATGTTAGAGTTAAAATGATTAGATTATGACAGCTGTAATATAACCAGTGGATTAATCTAATTGATGAATTAATAATTTGAAAATACTACTCTACTGGGTGGTAACTGTACACAGATAGGTTATGGCTAGAAGAAGTACATTTCTGGGGTATGCCCTTGGGAATGGTATATCTTGTTCCTAGCTCCTACTCATCTCTCTGCTTCCTGACTGCCATGAGCTGAGCATCGCACACTTCCACCATGATGCTTTGCCTTGGTTTGGACCTAGAACAATGAAATTAGTTGACCATGAACTGATATTTCTGAAATCATAAACCAAAATAAATTTTTTTCTCCTCTAAGTTGTATTTTTCTCACAATTACAAAATGGTAACTAACACAAATGTACAAATATGTCTTAGAAATCCTACTTACAGTAGTATGGACATATGCCCAGAAGTGAAATTTCTGGGTATAAGCACAATAATCAAGAAGGCAGTTAGCCAATCTGAAGTAAACATTTAAGCAGTTATTCTCTTACTGCAAACATGCAGGCAAAAGAAAAAGGAAATAAAAATCCCAGCTCCCCAGTATCTTTTTTTATTTTTTTCATGCAGAATGATACTATGGCTCCCATGGTTGTGAGCCATATTTTCTGACTCAGATTCTCTTGTAGTTCAGTAGAAGTTATTAATTTTATATATTGCTATTTATCCTATGAAACTATCCAGATAAAGCAGTAGGACAATTTTAAAGAAACTGTTCAAGTACAGATTTCAAATTGATGGTGATTATCTCAAGATCCTTGCAGGAAAAAAATCCATCTCTACACCCAGGGGGTAAATAGAGAAGGAGGTTTCAGTTTACCACCCCATGCTGTTTAATGGCCATCCTTATTTCCCATTGAGTTGAATATGCAGGAAGGGGTCAAAACCAATGGACAGACTTACAGAGTTCCCCATGGGAGACTGAAGTGTCAATAATTATAAAAGAAGAGTGTACAATCAAAGAAAGGGACAATCAGTCTGGTCAAATTGCCTTGCAAATGAGAAATACTCATTTGAAGAACTGTTGGATTTAGTCTCCATTTTGCTAGCCTGAGACTTGTACTCCAGGCTGGGGTTATCGTATACACTGTTTAATCCTGTCTTTTAATTTTCCATTAAAACACTGAACTATCCCTGTGGCTTTAGGAGATATATAGTGTGGAGAGCACAATAAGCATGGGAAGTCCATTGTGTACCCCATGATTGTGCCCACTGATGTGCATACTCATATCTAGGGCTGTCAGATCAAGTGTTCTCCAAAACCCAATAGAAAACGAATGTGGCTCTGTAGGGTCTAGATAACATGCCCCACATCAATGAAACAAATAATGACTGTTCTACCAAAATGAGAGAAGGTTTCACTTCCAGGAAGAATCTAATGGAACTCCCCAGATTGGGCAAAAGGCATGATGTAATCAATCTGCTAAGAACACCATGGCTTATTAGAGGGATCTGTCCCTTGGGCAGTGGCAGTGTGATGGAGCAGGGATCCACTGCAGGACAGGCAGCCATGGAGGTACACCATTAATGTCTTTTGATGAGGAAAACTTCAGACTTGTCACTCATAGGACAAGCATGAGTTCATTAGAAGGGATAGAAAAAGGGAACGCTCTCAAAGGAGAGACTAGGTCCTTTCACAGAGAGAAAGATGGTGCACTTCTCCTGTCTTCCAGTCTTGTTGGTGAGGGTCCCAGGAAATTTTACAGAGAACCCACTTGTTGAGTTGATTTTAACTGACAGCAAGATTGTATCAGACTTTCAAGTTCTCACTGAGCATAGTCTTTCCCTGTGGAAGGGAGAACGATGCTAAAGATCCAAGGCAATTCTGGGTCCTTCTGGCCAGTGCTGACTGGTTCTAATTAAACCTCCCTAAATTCTGGAATCAAATCTGTGTAAAGGCCACAAAAGTCCCACCCCCAACTTCAGTCTAATTTGTGTTCTTATTAGCATGGAGGAGACTTACTTTCAGTCTGCATTTCTCCTGAAGAGAACAAGTTACTTGCTGAGGAACGTAGCATATACTAATGACTTAATCCAGGCAGGGTCACAGGTAAATTACTTTTTAAAAGAACATGTAGGGGTCAGCACAGTAGGCCCAGATTTTAAAATTATCCCCTTAACCTCATGTTCCCACCACTCATGTCCATCTAGAACCTATCATGGGACATGGTTTCTTTCTTTTTGTTATATTCTGATGATAGTAGTACATGCGCAAAGTCTCTGCCTAGGTTGCAGTTTGAATTTCTAGCATGTTATTTTCTTGTGAACCCATAATGCAATTTTTGGCACATATACTTACTTGGGAAGAACAATTTAGTCTCCCTGTTTAGCTGAGAAGTGTGGTCTGTTTGTTGATTGTTTCCCTCATCAGTATAGAAGACTACATGATGAAAATACACAAGGTACAAAAAACCTAATAAAGAGCAAAGTAGCATTTTTATCCAGGAGTCACATCTCCACAATTTGTGGGGGTTTTTGTTCCCCTGTTTATTTGTTGGTGTAATATTTTGGATGTGAGGTGTCTCCTGAAAACTTGCTTGTGAGACAATGCAAGAAGGTTCAGAGGAGAAATGATTGGGTTTTAAGAGTCTTAACCCAATCATTGAACTAATCCCCTGATAGGCATTAGCTGAGTGGTAACTGAAATGGTAGGGTGTGGCTGGAGGAGGTAGGAATCAGGGCATGGCTTTGGGATATAGATTTGTACCTGGAGAGTGGAGTCTCTGTATTTGCTTTCTGATCACCATGATCAGAGCTGCTTCCCTCTGCCACAGTCTTCCACCATGATGTCCTGCCTCACCTCAAGCCCCAAGTACATAGCTAGCCTTTCATGGACTAAGCCCTCTGAAACCATGAGCCCTCAAATAAACTTTTCCTGCTCTACAATTGTTCTGGTTGGGTCCTTTTAACCACAGCAGTGAAAAAGCTGATTAAAACAGTTGGTTCATTTGCTATACTAGGGCTTGAACCAAGGGTCTCACACACACTAAGCAAGTGCTGTCCCAATGAGCTACAACCCCAGGCCCAAAGCTAGTTTTATATACCAGTCTGAGGCCTGCCAGTGTATGGAAAATGTAGTCAGGTCATTAGCCAGAGCCCCAAAATCAGTGAAAGAAAAGCACAGGTCTTCTGCTGGGGAGTCCATCCACTTGATTCAGCTTTCCAGATTGCATGATTCTCTGCTAGTCTTTTTCTGTTTTTGTTTTCATTTTGTTTGTTTTGTTTTTAAGAAGAAAAGAGAACTAGATGACAGGTGGCAGGTAGATTCAGAGTCAAATCCATTACTTATTTTCTCATGTTGAGTTTCTTTTCATTATTCTATATTAAATTTGTAGATAGTCTCACCTTTAAAATCATTTTTGCTTATTTTTTATAGACTATTGCATCTTCACTATATTCTCAAGTGAAGTAGTAGGAGGATATGAAAACCACCACCACCAGGGTTAAAAGGAAACTGCAATCTCCAGGGAGAAAAGGAAGACAATGGGTCCCAGGCAGAGAAGGAAAACAATGCGCTCTGGACTTTACCATTTCTCAGCAACAATGGGCTTTAAACTTGCACAACTGTTTCCCCAGCCTAGCCAATCCACACATTCTGCTATGATAGAAGTCTAATTGAACCCTATGCAACTTAGACTCCTCTTGTAACCAGTTGCCATTTTCCTCTTGAAAATGTGCCCCTCCAGTGCTTAATAAAGCATTGCTGGTCCATTGAGGTCTGTCCCCATTTCAGTTATTTTTGCTTTCATATGGTGCTGAAACCCAGGAACAGGAGTATGGGGGTCATTAACCCTCCCCATCTTAATGAACCTCTTTAAAGAGGTAGCCTAACAGTCCTCAGGGATACCAAATATTGACCTCTATCTGTCTCTGTTTCTGAGTGTTTCTACCCCAATTCTGTCTATACTGCCTCTTCTTTTTTCAGTACACATGACAGCAGAATGCATTTAGATTCATTGTACACAAATGGAGCACAACTTTTCATTTCTCTGATTGTACATGATGTAGAGACACACCATATGTGCAGGCATACATGAACCAAGGGCAATGATGTCCATCTCATTCCACCATTTCTCCTGCCCCAATGTCCCCTCCCCTCCTGACCCTCCCCTTTAACCAAAGTTCTTCCTTTCTTCCAATGCCCCTTTCCTCATTATGGATAGCATCTACTTATCAGAGAGAACATCTGGCCTTTAGTTTTCTGGGATTGGCTTACTTCGCTTAGCATGATATTCTCCAACTCCATCCATTTACCTGCAAATGCCATAATTTTATTCTCTTTTAATACTGAGTAATATTTTATTATGTATATATACCACAGTTTCTTTATACATTCATCTATTGAAAAGTATCTAGGTTGGTTTCACAATTTAGCTATTGTGAATTGAGCTGCTATAAACATCGAAGAGGCTACGTCACTGTAGTATGCTGTTTTTACGTCCTTTGGGTAGAAACCGAGGAGTGTGATAGCTAGGTCAAATGGTGGTTCCATTCCAAGTTTTCTAATGAGTCTCCCTGTACTGCTTTCCAGATTGGCTACACCAATTTGCAGTCCCACCAGCAATGTATGAGCGTGCCTTTTTCCCCACAACCTCGTCAACACTTATTGTTGTTTATATTCTTGATAGCTGCCATTTTGACTGGCTTGAGATGAAATCTTAGAGTAGGTTTGATTTGCATTTCTCTAATTGTTAGAGATGTTAAACGTTTTCATATGTTTGTTGATCAATTGTATATCCGTTCAGCTCCTTAGCCCATTAATTGATCGAATTTTTTTTTTTTTTTTTTTTTTTGGTGTTAAGGTTTTTGAGTTTTTTATGTATCCTGGAGATTAGTCCTCTATCTGATGTGTGTGTGTGGCAAAAATTTGCTCCCAGGATGTAGGCTCTCTGTTTACTTCATTGATTGTTTCCTTTGCTGAGAAGAAGCTTTTTTAGTTTGAATCTATCCTATATATTTATTCTTGATTTTATTTCTTGCACTTTAGTAGTCTTGTTAAGGAAGTCAGGGCCCAATCCAACGTGATGAAGGGTTAGGCCTACTTTTTCTTCTATTAGGCACAGGGTCTCTGGTATAATTCCTTGGTCCTTGATCTACTTTGAGTTGAGTTTTGTGCATGGTCAGAGATAGGGGTTTAGTTTCATTTTGCTACATATGGATTTCCAGTTTTTCCAGCATCATTTGTTCAAAAGGCAATCTTCAATGTATATTTTTGGTGCCTTTGTCTAGTATGAGATAACTGTATTTATGTGAGTTTTTCTCCGTGTCTTCTATTCTGTACCACTGGTCTATATGTCTATTTTGGTGTGAATACCATGCCGTTCTTGTTTCTATAGCTTTGTAGTATAGTTTATGTTCTGGTATTGTGATGCCTCCTGCTTCACTCTTTTTACTAAGGATTGCTTTGGCTATTCTGGGTCTCTTATTTTTCCAAATAAATTTCATGATTGCCTTTTCTATAAGGAATGACATTGGGATTTTAATTGAAATCTCATTGAATTTGTATAGAACTTTGGGTAGTATGGCCATTTTGACAATATGGATTCTGCCTATCCAAAAGCATGGGAGATCTTTTCATCTTCTAAGGTCTTCTTCAATTTCCTTCTTTAGTGTACTAGAGTTTTAATTGTAGAGGTCTTTCTATACTTTTGTTAAATTGATTGCCAAGTTGGTTTTGTTTGTTTGTTTGTTTTTGTTTTTGTTTTTGAGGCTATTGTGAATGGGGTATTTTTTCTAATTTCTTTGTCAGAGGATTCTGATGAATCCTCTGATGCATTTGATGTATAGAAATGTATTTGATTTATGGGTGTTGATTTTATATCCTGATACTTTGCTGAATTCATTTATTAATTCTAGAAGTTTTCTGGTGGAATTTTTTAGATCTTCTAAGTATAGAATCAAGTCATCAGCAAATTATGATTGTTTGAGTTCTTCTTTTCCTATTTGTATTCTTTTAATTGTTTTTATCTATCTAATTGCTCTGGCTAGAATTTCAAGAACTATGTTGAATAGAAGTGGTGAGAGAAGGCATCTTTTTTTTTTTTTTTCCTAATCCAGCCTGTCAGTCTATGTCTTTTAATTGATGAGTTTAGGCCATTCACAATCAGTGTCATTACTGAAATATAATTTGTAATCCCGGTCATTTTGGTTTATTTTTGGTTTTTACCTTGACTTGGTTTCTCCATTGATTGGCCTTTCCTTTATTGTAGTTTTCTCTCTTTGCATATTTTCATTGTTGGTTATCATTTTCTCCTCATGGAATATTTTGCTGAGAATGCTCTTTAGTGCAGGCTTTCTCTCTGTAAATTCTTTTAACTTTTGTTTGTCATGGAAGGTTTTCATTTCATCATCAAATCTGAAGCTAATTTTGCTGAATATAAGATTCTTGGTTGGCATCCATTTTCTTTCAGAGCTTGGTATATGTTGTTCCATGATCTCCTGGCTTTTGAGTCTCAGTTGAATAATCTATGGAGATCCAAATTAGTTTCCTTCTATATGTAATCTGATTGCTCTCTCTTGTGGCCTTTAAAATTCTATCCTTATTCTATATGCTAGGCATTTTTATTATAATGTGCCTTGGTGTAAGTCTGTTGTAATTTTGTAGATTTGGTGTCCTGTAAGCCTCTTGTATTTGATTTTCCACATCATTTTTCATACTTGGGAAATTTTCTGATATTATTTCATTGAAGAGAGTGTGCATTCCTTTGGTCTGAAATTCTGTGCCTTGTTCTGTCCCAATAAATCTTATATTTGGTCTTTTTTTGATGCTATCCCATAATTCTTGTATGTTCTATTCATGATTTCTTACCATCTTCACTGTGTGGTCAATTTTATTTTCAAGATTATATATTTTGTCTTCATTATCTGAGGTTCTATCTTCCAAGTGATCTAGTCTGTTGGTGGTGCTTTCTATTGAGTTTTTTATTTGGCTTACTGTTTCTTTCATTTCAAGAATTTCTGATTTTTTTTCATAATCTCTTGCTTTTTCTTGAAGTAATATTTTGCTACCTGTATTTGCTCCCTTATTCCTTTGTTGGTGTGATCAATGGTTGCCTTTATTTGCTCTCTTATCTCTTTGTTGGAGTAATCAATTTTTGCCTGTATTTCCTCACTCAAGTCATCTTTCAATTCACAGATCATTTTAATTATGTACATTCTGAATTATTTCTCTGACATTTCATCAACAGCACTATCAATGGATTCTATTATTGTAGTATCTTGGTTTGTTTGTGACACTTTCTTCTCTTGTTTTTTCATGTTGATTATGTGTTTTCCTTTCTTGCAGTGACAATCTGAAGTATTGTGATTTCTATCCTATAATCTTGTTGTGATCCTACAGATTACCTGTATCTCACCTTGGAGTTCACTTCTAGTCCTCAGTAGGTGTTCCCAGATGGATGCTACTGCAAAAAAAGATGGTGGCAGTGGTAGTGGAAGTAACTCAAGATAGCAGTGGGGGTGGCCCAAGATGAATGCAAACACTTTCAGAAATAGAGCTGAAAGGGTGGGACTTACAATGTCTTTAGGCTGATTGATTGGAGATTCAGCGCTATGGCAGGCCACTGCATCCAGGCCCTGTCTGTTGTCCAAAGATGGAAGCTACTACATGGGGAAAGCAGTGGAGATGGCTGCAGTGTCCCAAGATGGATACAGAAGAGAGCGACAGTGTGGACCTCAGCTCTGTGCAGGGGTGGTCCTAAGCCTGACCTTGACCTGGGCTCCCACAGGGGTCCCAGTTAGTGGGCCTGGGCCTGGGCTCCTGCTGGGGTTCCAGAAGTGGTCCTGGGCCTAGGCTCCTGCAGGTCAGCAGGGACATTGGCACAGAACAGTGGGGATGGTCCTTGGCCTGATTTAGGCCAGGGCTCCCTCAGGTATTCCCGGAGGCAGTCCTGGGCCTGGATCTGTGTTCCTGTGTGGGTTGGCAGATTGGGCAGGGGCTGTCCTGGGGCAGAGGTCCCTGGAGGTGGTCCTGGGCTTTGGCTTGTGCTCCCACCAGTAGGCGGGGGCTCTGGTGCAGAACAGGGGCCTTGTCTGCTTCTTATCAGTCATGCTAAATGGCCAATGAGTCCTGGAAAGTGACTGTTGAGTGTCTGGCATTTCTGTGGCTCCTTGAAGCCAAGCAATGCTCCAGCCATCACTAGCACAGCTGAATTCCCAGACTGGCTGTTTTTTCTATCTCTCTTCCTTTCCACCTTATAAAAGGAGACCCCTTCACACTCTCTGAGCCAACTCTGGCTAAATAGCAGCTGATACAGGATCCAAAACCCACCCTAATCTTGGGCTAGGTTTTTGCTGCCTCATTGCTACGAGGACAGAGCAAGGACCTGTATCGGGTCCTTTATTGGTTTGGAGGCATCCTTCTAATCCTCTCCTCTCCAATCCCTCCCTTCTCTTACACACTTAAGACTTCCATATCAGAGACTGCTTTTTGCTATTTTGTTCCTGCATGCAACACTGGCCTTCTTATTGTTCAGAGAGGTAATATCTCTTCCAGTCTCTCACAGAGGCACCCTGCCCAAGAACTCCACCTTTGGTTTGTCTAGACCCCAGGGGTCCCCAACCACTGAGACTGTAGAAGAAGATGCCTTTTATTTTTCTGTTGGACTGTGTGGTGATGTGAAGTATCAAAGGATGCTTTGATCTCAAGTGCCTGATCAAATCTCTCCAACATGGGAGCTTCCATCTCCCAAGACTCCCCCTTAGGTTGTCTCATAAATAATTTTAATAACCTCATAGGCTTAGTACTCAATATCTGGTCACAATATAAATTAGACAATCTAACTCAATAGTCTAAATTCAAAATGTGAGACATATGATCGAAAAATTTTCCAGGATTTAGACAATTCCTCCAATATTTCTCTTACCTTCACTCAAAGCCCTCATTGTGGTAGCTCTTCTCTGCTTTATAATTAATTCTCATTGACTTCCCACTCCATAAGCCCCCTAGATCAGGTCTTACCCCCCATAGCAGGCCAGGGCCACTCCCTGGTGCTACATGAAGGTCTCATGTCCTGCTTTTGACCCTGATATCCTTTAGCGATACCAAATACTGACCACTATCTGCCTCTGTTTCTGATTGCTTCTACCCCAATTCTGGCCATACTGTCTGCTTCTTAAACAGGGATCCATTATGAAAGATTCTTAAGATAGAGATCCCCTAGCTTTAAAATTAGACTACGTTCTCTAGACTCTTACAAGACACATTTTCTTTTATACTCCCTTCATCTGGCAGGGAAAAGAGTAGAAAATCTGTCTCACATAATTTTCTGCATCCAAACCTGGCCTGCTTACCCTTTCTCTATTTCTTAGTTTCTACCAGAAAGTCTGATAAGCTCTATTTTAATTTCTAACATTTTAAATCCAATAGAGTCTTTAATAAACATCTATGGCATTGTCTCCAACCTGTGGAGATCTACGTACAGTTACAAGATCTCTGTTGCTTGACTGTTTTACATATGTGTGAACACCTGTGTATTGTGTTACTGTGTCTATGTATGTGGTTGTGTCTACATATACAATGTACGGGTATAAAAATTGACATACAGATAAAAGAGTTCTCATAAATTAAAATTGAAAAAGAAATAGATAGGGGCTGGGACTGTAGCTCAGCGGTAAGAGCGCTTGCCTTGCATGCGTGAGGCCCTGGGTTCGATCCTCAGCACCACGTACAAAGCAATAAAATAAAGACATTGTGTCCATCTATAAAAAAAAAAAAGAAATAGATATGAATACCTTTTTCACATAATTTAAAATTTTCAATTTAACTTAGGTAAACAGATGAGAGTAAAGATGTCTTTAAAATTACTAACTCACAAGTTTTCTTGGGTGGTCAGACAGTTAACAGAGTGTTGGTTTCTATAAAATGTCTAGAATGTAATATCCATTGCTTCTAGGATTTTTCTTTAACTCAGAAGAGATAACTAGTTCTGTTGTCTTATACCTTGGTTTTTACAGTTAAAATGAGTAAATTAGACTTAACATTAACAATGGGATTAATCATAAATATGTTTATTAGAGGAAATGTCTGATTAATTTGCAAAGTTAAAGTGCTAAAAATCAACTGCTAAATGTAAAATCAAATACTCTTAACTTCTTGAATTCTATAAGGTAATATTTTGAAACATTATGTGGATAAATGAGTAAATAAAAAAAGAGTTTAAGATGGCTTTGTTTCTAGGTCTTATTTAAAGCAAGGTTACTAAGAGTTAAGGTTCTAACAGGTATATGCAAAGAGTCTCCAAAGTTTCAACTATGTTTTCAATTATAGTACTGTAGTAGCAAAAGTATTTTATCTTATTAAGAAGAGTAATTGGAAAAATTCAGAAATTTCATAAGAAATTTTCCTAAAGTCACTGATATAAACCAAAGTTTAATCCTCTATAGTTGAAGTAACAAGGATCTCTTAAAACATTAATCTCCTCTTATCTATCAAGATAATTTTTTTGTGTCTGTTAACTTTTATTATTTAAAAAAACTAGTTTTAAAGAAATTAGGATTTGTACAACTCTGGTTAAACAATAACTGTTAATTAGACTATTACACTACACTACAGATTGTGAATTTTCCTAAATATATTTATATCTTCCAAATATATAAGTCTTTAAAGTATAACATTTAGAAGAACATTTTACAAAGCTGGTGCTCTTCAAACTAGAGTTTAAAGTGAAGATTTGTGATTATAAAAAGTATGTTTTATAGTTCATGGCTATTATACAAACTAAATGTTTTTATTCTTGTTAATTTTCTTTTGTATTTTCCTTATAAAATTTAACTATTATCTGTTAGTTCTTTACAAAAGTACAAATTCTAATATAAAAACTTGAATTAATTTGAGAAAATAGGCCATCATGTATAGGACAGACAGGATGTAAGACTAACTTTTAGCATTACTACCAACCCCAATTAAATAGAAGGGGTAAATAAATGTAGAGTTATAGACATTAAAGGTAAAACCCAGTACTCTTATTTTAAAATTGGTGAAACTGGCTTGCTGATAATTAAGACCAAATTTGAAGACTAAAAAGTTAAGAAATAAAAGAGAAAAAAATATCAGTATTTGTTGCCCTCCAAGGTCAGCTTGAATCCAGGGAAAAAGGGGATTTCTCTAAGGGCTTTGCAATTCTGGGCCACATGACCTCCCAGCCAGAGATTAGTGAGATCCTGGAGAATAGAAAACTGACCAGTGAACATACTGAAAAGAGGAGGGTCCTTGGAGAAGGGAGACATCCCTGATGCTTCCAATGGAAGCCATACTTGACCCAGTCTGCCAGATGGTACTAAAGGAACTAAAAGGCTGCTCACAAGTACCCAAGAGTGACCACTGAGGGAACTCAGCTACTCTTAACAATAGATAGGAACAATGTCAATTTGCCCAGCTTGGTCTTAAACACCTAGCAAAAACAGTTATAACCAAAGTACAGCCATACCTGTGCATTTAAAAAGAAGAAACAATAGTTCTTTTAATGGAATTTAAGATGTACACTTGTGTCAGTCCACAGTCTTGATGCCCTCTAAATTCTGAGGCATTTTTCCTGTGTGAAGCTCGTATTTATCCTGCCTACCAAAAATTGGACTGGCCTACTCCTCAAATTGACATTTCACTTAACAATCAAAGCCTTTCCATTCCAATAACAGCACACACCAGGTGTAGGGGAGCCCTCTGAATTATTCCCTTACTCATAGAGCTAGAGACATATGCTGAAATTGGCACAGCAGCAGCAGGATTGGGAACCTCAATTGATTACTATAAAAAGTTACCAGAACAGGTTATTGAAAACATTCAACAGGTTACTGACTTAGTACTGACTTTACAAAATTAGACTCCCTGGCATCTGTTCTCCTGCAAAACTAGTCAGAAAAGAATGCCGTTTCTATGTAAACCAATCAGGAATGGTAAGAGACAAGGTTAAATGGCTCCAGGATTGATATGGCTCCAGAGCTGATTCCTGATAGTCCTCAAGTAACTGTTTTTATGATGATGAGCTATGTGTTGACCATGAAAATAATATCAAACCTTATCGAGGAAAAAGGAGATGACGGGAAAAGTGAAATGGCTGCTACTAAATTCAGTGGGACTCCCATCTCCACAGACAAAAATGTCAATGCTTCTAACCTGAAAGGCACAACCCATGCCATGTGGGGGAGGCAGGTCAAGAAAATAACAAAGATGGCTGAGGGGCAGTTAAGGATGTGTTAAAATTATGATCTCAGGTCCTAACCATGGCTAATGCAAAAACACCTACTTTTGATAATTAAGAGGTTTGGAAGAGTTTGGCTGAAGAGATTTCTTCCCTTAACCCTTTTAAATATGTTTCTACACATGTAGTTGGGTTATTAGGTATAACTGTACTGTAAATTTTATTTCTTTTCTTGTTTTGCCTAGTCTGTCAAGCAGGATGGAGATAATTAAACCATCAGGAAAAAATGGTTCCAAAATTAATTATGCTTGCTATGCTTCAAAGGACAAGATCTGCTGAGATCATGGAGAATGTACCTTGAATCTGAAAGGGGCATGGCGACCATTAATTAAGGAGAAATATAAGGCCACAGCTGTACTACCTGCTACTTACTTTAGGTGTATGTTTCCTGGCATTTTAGAAGAACATATCCTGTTTTACCATTGTAAAAAATGTTTTCCTAGCATTAGCAAACCAGTTAATTTTCATTGTTCTCATAACAACCTTCCTTCTCTGTAGTTTTAATTTTATACAGAAACAGCTTCTTAGTGAGGTGACCTGTTTAGCTCAAATTGCCTCCCAGGAACACATCAGTCATTCTCCTCCTGCACTCACAATCTGAATCTCTGAAACCACAAAAAGAGGATTTCACCTATGATGAGCTTGAGGCTCCTTCCATATACTCCCTTCTTTAGCCTTAACCCTAGGATCTCCATATTCTCTCCCAGAATACTGAAAGGGGGGGCAGGATCCCTCTACCTCTCCCCTTCTCAGCAGGAAGCAGACAGATGCAATATCAATGCCCCTATTCATTATCCCCTTTCAGAGTCAGAAATGTAGGATATGGAAAGCAACAGCCCCCAGGGATAAAAGGGGAGTGACAACTCCCAGGGAGAAAAGGAGGACAACGGGTCCCAGAGAGAGAAGGAAAACAATGGGCTCTGGACTTTCACCATTTCCCAGCACCAACGGGCTTTCAACTTGCACAACTATTCCCTTGACTGCCCAAACAATACATTCTTCTATGATCAAAGTCTAACTGAACCTTAAAAAACTTAGACCCCTCTTGTAACCAGTTTCCATTTTCCTCCTGAAAATGTGCCCCTCTAGTGCTTAATAAAGCATTGCTAGTCCCTTGAGGTCTGTCCCCATTTCAGTTATTTTTGCTTTCAGTAGTAAATAAAGTTCTATGCTTTGTATTATTTCCCTTCACCTCTAAGCATTCTGGCTCATTTATTAATGTATTTAATGATTTTTAAGAAACATTATTTCTCCACATTGTTTGATTTTGCATTGGCAGAAATTCCTTGAGATTATTTGATGTATACTTCTTAGTTTCTGTTGGGCATCTGGAGCACTACTAATCTGGGACAAGGCTAAAATAAAATTTTAATTTGTGGTCTTTAAATAGCAGAAGTGGTTTAAATTCATGGGCCAAATTCAGGTGCATGTGGACATCTGATTAGGAAATCATAAGACATACCTGTTCTGTTTTATCTGTTCTTCTCACATCAGAACTTGAGAAACATGTACATTCACACTGTCTTTCTCTACTGAATTTTCCTCTTTACCACATAGTATTATCTTTGGGTGATCCCACTTTCATAAGGTATAAAAGTGGAGGGTCTCTCTAACAGGGCCTTAAAGTCCTGGCAGTATTGAAGCTTGCCTTTTGTACTCCAAACCAAATACCTGTTGAAACTTTATCCTGCACCTCTAGGGAAAGTGGCGGCAGCAGCTCACCTCTCCTGGAATAAAGCTTTCTTAACATTTGTGTAATTATTTTCCTGCCCCTTTAACCATAGTATTTAAAAAAATATAATTTTTAATATGTTGGACAGGGAATATTTTCTCTGAAAATTCATTTATCTTTTGCTAAATAATTAAACAAATATTCTTTCTAAATTTTAAATGTGATTCTTTTGCCTAGGTCTGTAACATATTCTTCAGTAGATCACTTTAATATTACGATATATGACAAACAACTGAGTCTGGTGTTTATTTTTCCAGCTTAATCTCACCACACCCTGATTCACACACATCATCTCAGCAAATTCCAGGCACACATTTACGTTGCTCCAAGTATGTTCAGGTCTCCCAGTCCTTCATCATGGTGCTTTCATAATGCGCTTGTTCCAGAACATTCTTTTCTGGAATTATATATTTCTAAAAACTTTTATCTTCTTGTTTTGTTCATTTGTATAAATTTGGAAAATTAACCTGTCATGAAATTTCTCCTACTTGCTTCTATTTTTATTTCTTAGCTCTCACAACATGTTTTTTTAAATAAAGTTATTAGAGAGAAACAAAATAGCACAATGTATATCTAGATCAAGATCTAGGTGATTATAGAGGCAACCTCAGTGTGGTACAGAGTACTTGTTTGGATATCATAAAGATATAAGGACATCTTAGGTGTTAAAGATCACTGTAATGGTTAGTACTAGTTTTAGACAGAACAACACTATTTTGCCTAAGTGTCTGAATGAGTATTTTTCAAAATAAAGAATTCCAAATAACCTGGTACTTAGGGGAAATGTCTAAATAATTATAGATTTTACAAAATGTGATTACTATCTGCCAGTTAAGTATAAATTATTTAATAAGAATAGAAACCTAAATTTTATTGAAAGAACAAAATAAATGGTCAGAACTAAGGACATATAAGATACATGAGGATTAATTGTTTTTATTTCGATATTCAATTAGTTAATTTAGGTAGCTACTGTTCCAACTGATTAGTTGTTTAATTTGGACTAATTGATTTTGCAACTGAATCTACTCAGCTTGAATAGTAGGCGAAATAGTCTCTGTACACATGTGGTGTAGGAGACATCTCACCTTGTTACTGAAAGAACTACATGGCATACTGCTCTCATACAGTATAAGCAATCCACTCTTTAACCTCTGTAACTAATTCTGCAACTGTCCTTAGACTTCTTCATTTTATCAGAAAAACAAAAAATTTGCATAATAAAAACATTACTTGGCTTATTTTGTAAAAGCCATTTTTATATACATCAGAGTTATATTCATAGGATTTTAAGGCCTGTTAGAGATATCCTCCACTTTCACAACCCATGAAACTGAGATTCCCCCCAAAATAATAATATGTTTGAACAAGAACAATTCAGTAGAGAAAGATCATGGGAATATATGCTTTTCTCAAATTCTGGTATAAGTAGAACTGATGCATATTTTATGATTTCCTAGGAAGTCAGATATTTTTATCTATAAATGTAGACAATTACATGCTAAAATATTCAGACTATATTTTTTACAATTAACCTCAGATAATGTTACACTCAAAAATATATATTCATATTTGATAGGTGTTATTATCAAGACAATGTCAAAGTAATATAACTTCTATATAACAGGTTCAATTTAAACTTGCAGGTAGCATGAATATTGTGGCCCTATTCTCATGGAAATTTAAAATATCTTTGTTGTATTATTGCCACTCTTCTTTCATAAGACTAAAGCTTATCTTTTTCACAAGTCTTTTCTGTGTTCTTTAAGCATGTTTCAAAGGAGAAAGGTAATACTCCTTTACTCCTGAAGTAATAAAGAAAATCAAGTCTCTTCTATTTCTTCATTTAGAGAAATACCAAGATGTGCTGCATAAAACATGCAATACTCAGTGTCCTTTTACTGAAACCACTAAAATTATGTCAGTTAGGGTTTTGTGGTCTGACCTTAATAGTGTCTTCTCAGATCTAGTAAAAAAAGCTAGTAATTATACTAGTTCCTAAAATTTATCTAGAGTAATGTTTACATGTCTTACAAACAAAGATCACTGTAATGGTTAATACTAGTTTTAGTCAGAACACACTATTTCGCCTAAATGTCTGAATGAGTATTCTTCAAAATAAAGAATTCCAAATAACCTGGTATTTAGGGAAAATGTCTAAATAATTATAGATTTTACTAAATGTGAGTTTTAATCATCTCCTTCTATTGCCTGTTGATTAAATACATATGATTTTAAGCACCACTGAAATTATTTCTTAAGTAATGATAATGTACACAGTTACACAAAAGGATGTTAGCTGCTTGAAGTTGAAGTTGTAATGACAAAGCAAATTAAGTGTTATAAGTAAAAGATAATCAAACATCAGAGTTTAGAAAATATACCATTTAAATTTATCCTCAAATAATGCATTAACTCGTTAAATTCATCCTTTCTTAAAAATATTTAAAAGCATGTATTTTCCTTTGTGTTTTCTCAAAATACTCACTGAATGCCAGTCATCTTACTTAAGTAATATGATGCTATGAGCCCCTTTCCTTTATAAAATTATGTTGTTCCTTTATAAAGTTGTGTTGTTCCTTCAGTATTTTTGCTGCTGTGACCAAAGACCTAGCAAGAACAATTAGGAGAAAAAAAATTATTTTGAGGCTCACAGTTTCAGTTGTCTCAGTCCATAGGTGGCTGACTCCATTCCTTAGGTGCTAAGATGAGGTAGAACATTCTGGTTAACATTCACGGTGGAAGGATGTAGTAGAGGAAAATGGCTCAGGACATCAAGCCAGGGAGGAGGGAGAGAGAGAGTTAGTTCATCATCACGACAAAATATAAACCCCAAAGGCACGCCCACAGTGACCCATCTCCTACAGCCACAGTCTATCTGCTTTTAGTTATCCCCCAGTTAATCCCTATCAGGGGACCGATTAATTCACTGATTGTGTTAAGGCTCTCATTTCCCTGTTAACATTGCATGGTCTCACACATGAACTTTTCGGAAATGTCACAAATTAAAACCATAATACTTGCAATGCATTTTGTCCAAAAAAATGGTACTGATTTTTTGTCACTACATTCCATGACTGGATTCACCTAATGTATTGTATTTCTCTTATTTCACAATGTGCACATAAGTGAGCACATTTTAAAAATATTAAACATCTTGCAAGGCAGCAAGATCCCACACAGCAATAAAATTTTCTCCCAATTCTTCACCAAGTATATGTAAATGGCTTTCAGGCCATTTATGGAGCAGAACTGAAAGAATCTCTCCAAGGTAATCCATATTTTCTCTGAGGAAGGGAGGGGATAGAATCAGAAAAGCTGAAACAAGGCAGCAGAATGAAACAGTATCTCTGAGGGCTCAGAAAGCAGCCAGTGAGAATGGATAGCAAACAAAACTCCAAGACAACCACGAATGCAAGAAGCAGGGTAATAATCAAGGACTGGTTTCTGGTGATTCTAAAAATTTGCACCTTAGTTTTTAACCATGAGCAGATCTTCAAAATGTCATTAAAACTCAGATCACAGACTGGAAAGAAAGTTTTAAACTGATCATTAAAATATTTAAAACTGGCTCCTTTGTATGACTTTTAAAAAATCTTTTTCAACTCATAGAAATTTTTATGTCTCTAATTTAAAAATTTTTAATTTTGTTTTTTCCTTTTTATCATATTATACTTTATTTTTGATTAACAAGTATTATTTGTACATATTAATAGGGATCAGTATTATATTTCAACACATGCATGCAATGTGCACTAATAATATCCAGACTTCTTTTATCTACCTTCTCCCTTACCCTTCCCATCCTCTTATAATCACTATTATACATTAAGGTCAACATTTTTAGATTCCACATATGAAAGTGAAAATGAAGTACTTGCCTTTTTGTGTCTGGCTTGTTTTACTTAGCATAATGTCACACAACTCCATCTACTTGGCTGAAAATGACAAGATTCCACACTTATTTATGGATGAATGATTTTCCATTATATATATATATATATATACCACGTTATCCTTCATCATTCATTCATTGATGAACATCTAAGTCAAATACACATCTTAGCTATTGGGAATAATGCACATTAAAAATGACTGCCAGTATCTTTTTCTTTTGGGGTAGGGGGGTTACTGGGGATTGAATTCAGGGGCACTTGACCACTGAGTCATATCTCCAGCCCTATTTTGTATTTTATTTAGAGACGTTCTCACTGAGTTGCTTAGCACCACACTTTTGCTGAGGCTGACAGGCAACCTTCACAATGAGAGAAAATATTTGCCAACTATTCATCTCACAAAGGATTAATATTCAGAATACATAAGAAACTTAAAACATTTAACAACAAAAAGTCCAATCAAAATGGACATATACAAAAAGGACAGTGAAACCCTGTCTCTAAATTAAAACTATAAAATAGGGATGGGGATATGGCTCAGTGTTTGAGTGTCCCTGAATTCAATCTCCAGTAGCACCCCCCGCAAGAAAATGTTACTTAAGTCAAGGAAAATAATCAATAGAGAGAAGAGACAACCTACAGGATAAGCAAAAGTACTTGCAAACTATATATATATATATAAAACATGGCATTAATATCAAAGACTTAAAAGGAATTCAAACATCTCAAAAACCAAAAGTCAAATGATTAAATTAAAAATGGGCTAAAGATCTATGTAGACATTTATAGAAAACAGATCAACAGATAAAGTAACACATGCTCAATATTGCTGATCATTAGGAACACGCAAATCAAAACCACAATGACATACGTTGGATATATATACTCCAGTGAGAATGGCTATTCTAAAAAGATAATAAAATAACAAATGCTGTAGAGAAAGGGTAATTCTTTTATACTGTTGGTGGAAATGTAAATTTGTATAACCAATATGTAAAACAGTATTGAGTTTCTTCAAAAAACTAAAAATAAGAATATTACATGGATCCATTAGTCACATTTCTAGGTATATGTCCAAAGGAAATGAAATCAGTATTATCAAAGGGACACACTGTCATATTTATTGCAACACTGTTTATAATATGCAGAATATGAAAACAGCCTAAATATTCATCAACAGGTGAAGAAATAAAGCAAAAGGATACATGCTATTTTTTAAAAATTCAGCTTTATACACACTTGTATTAGTAATATACCTTCAGTGTTCCATTTACTTTTAAATGTCATAAAATCAATTATGATAGATCTATGAGCAATACAAACATTCTGAATTCATCAAAAAATTCAGTCAGAAAAGGCATTAAACTAGCATCCCATAAGAATGGTATTAAATAAATGGCAATGCAATTTTATTTCTTATTTCCTTATTTCTTGTGCCATAGTCATAAAATTTAACAAAAATACCTAAATATTGAATATTTTAGTACTAAATAAAATGTTTTTGTTTGATTACTCAACTCTCATGAAATTACAAATCAATTCAAATAAAGATAAACATTCTTGATTCAATAACCAATGAAGTAAACATGTAAAAACCATAAAAATATTAAGGATAATTTTTACACTTAAAAACTACTAAAAGAAATATATCACTTTGTGATATATGCTAAACATACACATACTGGAATACTTTTCAGCCATGAAAAGGCAGGAAATCCTGTCATTTGCAACACATGGATGGATCTAGAGGACATTATGTTATATGAAATGTTAAACACAGAAAAACTACACGATCTCATTTATTTTCAGAACCTGAAAACATTGATCTAATTGAAGTTGAGAGTATATCAGAGGTTATCAGAGAGGAGGGAGGCATACTGAAGTGAAGTTGGTCAATGGGTATAATATTATGGTTAGATAGAAAGAATAAATTCTGGCTTTCTATGGCACAGAAGAATAAAAACAGTAATAAATATAAAATTAATAAAATAAAAAAATTAATAAAAATTGTTAAAAGAAGTATGAAACAATTCTAATTAAAGCTTAAAGCCCCAAATCAAGTAAACTAGCAATAAATTTATTAATACTGTCAGCCTACATAAGAAAGGACATGAACCTTGGGAGGGGAAATAATATTTATTCAGTCATTAATGTTTTTCTGTCTAAATTACTATGCATGATCAAAATTCCTAATGAGCATACTGAAAATCAAGAAAATACGTACTATACTCAAGAGAGGCAATAATCATTAGAAGTAGATGCAAAGATGGCCTAGGTGTTGGGAGTCTCACACCAGATTTAAATTAAGAATAACTGAAATGAAAACTAATTTTGTGGAAAGAAGGAAAAGAATTAATGCATGGAGAGGTGGATATTTTAGCAAAGACATGAGAACTATATACATAAATAGAAATGCTAGAAATAAAAATATCAGATACAAAGGACTCCTTTAATATGGCTAATATATGTCTGGATAAAACAAAAATAAGGATCATTGAAGAGAAAGCACACAAACAAAAATAAAAATAGAAAATAGAAATAGTAAACAGAATGAGAATACAATACAAAATACATGAGAAAATACCATATTCTTAAAGAAAGAAATCAGGAACGTTCATACATATAAGAAAAAAATAATAATTTCACCATAAATAATAGATGATATTGAAAAAATTTTAAACTACTAAAAGAGAATGTAGAACTTTCAAATTGGAATTATTTATCTAGTGAAAAAGAAAAACTTCACACATACATCCTTAGAGATACATACATAACAAAAAAAGACCTATGCTATAAGAAATGCTGAAGGAAGTAATTGTAACTGAAGTAAAATACAAAATTTCAAATTAATAAAAATCAATGATGAGCACAGGGAATGGAAAATAACAAGAAATAGCTAAAAATGCCCATTTTTCTTAATTTTTAGAAGACTAAAAAGTAATTACAGTAATACTATAGCAATACAATGTGGTAATACTATAGCATACATAAATATGGCATACATAAGAAACAAATAAAAAAATATAAGCATAAAGCCTAAGTAAAATTTTTGAACTGTTGATGAAGCTGCATAAAATATTTGAAGCGTGAAAAAGGAATGAAAACAAATTGCTAAATAAAAAACAAAAACTAAAATGGAAGACTCATTTTATTAGACCAAAATAATGTTTTTGTCAAGACATGAAAAAATATTACAGAGCACATCTCTCCTGAACAAAGACAAAAAATTTCTTAACAGAACATTAGCATATTAAATTCAACACTATATAAATAAATAAGACACTGTTATCTCAGAAATGCATGTTTCATTTAATTATCAGAAATTAATGAATGTATTCCATTAATTATCAGAATAAATAAAAATGATATAATCATCTTAATATCTGCCAAATTATTTTAAAAGTTGAAACCTTTAGGTAAAAAAACAAAAAAAAAATGCCATCATATTTGGAATATAAGCATACTTCTATTGTCTTATAAAGGGTACCTACAATAAATAAAAACTTTAATGCTAAATCATTAAGTACTTTTTTCCCAGGATCAAGGACATGACACTGATCTCTACTCTTGCAACTTCTACTTAACAATTTAGTCATTGAAATAAGACAAGATAGAAAAAAACTATAAATATTAGGAAATAACAGGTATTTATATTTGCATAAATATAAATAACAGGTATTTATATTTATATTTCTCCTCATTCACAGAAGATATTATCATAATATTCAAAGAAACATGTACACAAACTATTAAAATGAGTAAGGAAGTTTAATAAGGTCACAATGTAGTCTAGGTACAACAATTTATTTTGTGTCTGTACAATTGTAATAAACATTGCCCAAAAGGATTTTAATGCAAAATATAGAAGCATAATTATAAAACATCTGGGAATAATTTCTATATGTGTAGTATTTCTAATTTGAAAGCAACATATGCTTTCTAAGACCAAAATACTTGATATGAACAACATAGAGTAGGCAACATTTATTTTGACTCATGGTTTCAGAGGTTCAGTACCTGGTCTGTGAACTCACCTGCTCTGGACCTAAAGTGAGACACAACATCATGGTAGAAGGGCATGTTATAAGAAAGCTGGTCAGTTCATGGCAGCCAGGAAACACAGAGAGCTAGAAAGAGAGGAAGGGTCTAGAGACAGATGCGGTCCAAGGCCATGCCTCCAGTGACCTACTTCCTCCAGCCATGGTCCACTTGCCTACAGGAACCACCTAGTAGTCCATTAAGCTATCATTGAACTAATCCAACAAATGGACTAATCCACTGATGAGGTCTGAGACCTAATCATTACCTACAAACCCCAGCTCTGTACATGGATGCATTGGGGATCATGCCTTCAAAGTCTTTCAATAAATAAAAGCTCAAGGACTTAATTCCTGGATTTCATGAATTACTATAAAGCTACATATAAAGAGAATATGGTACTGGTGTATAGAATTAAAATGTAAAGCCAGATGACAAAAGGAGGCGAATTAAGACTGCTGGGCAAGGCTTTATTGGAAATATACTCTTGGGCTAAACTCTCCGGTCCATCAGAATGTATCCGGGAGAATCGCACACGTGTTCCAGGGTACAGAGAATTTTAAAAGGCCCAGTCAGGAAGGGAAGGGCTTAAGGCAGGAAGAGAAGGTCAGAGGATCCTGCTGAGGTCAGAGTCCTTCCTGGATGAGTCAGGAAAAGCCCGCTGATTGACAGGAGGCACCTCCACTGCTGACGTCAACATCTGGCTGGCTGCTCCGCTGCGCATGGGGTCGTTCCCTCTCCTGGCTGCCCTGGCTGCCCCTAACTGGACACCCTGAACCAACCTAACATTAAATAAGATTAAGTAGCATGTGCAAAAATAGATCCTCATACATTCACAAGCCAATCATGTCAAAGATACAAAGTCAATTCAATGGGAAACCAAGTTTTTTAACAACTGTTGAATAATTGGGTATTCACAATTATTAAATAAATAAATAAAACTAGATAAATAAAACTAAATAAAACTCACTTATCCTTAATCCCTCCAAAATTCAAAATACTCTGAATAATAAAGCTTTTGGAAAAAATCAGAGGAATATATTTTTTCAGAAAATGTAAAGCACAAACTATAAAACAAAATGAAGAATTAATAACATTTTAAATATCTCTTCAGCAAATACTGTTAATACACAGATGAACCAGATACTAGAATATATATATATATAATCACAACACATATTCACATATTTCTTACCAAAAGCTTTTATTCAAAATATATAATAAATCTTATGCAAATCAATGACCAAATGTTTAACAACTCAATACAAAATGGCTTGAGCATACACTTCACAAATTAACATGTATAAATGGCCTATAAGCATATGAAAAGATATTCAACATAGTCACTATGTAAATCTAAATTGAATCTGTGATAAAATGCCAGTTCACATCCACCAGAGTAGTTGAACCAAAAAATGAAACAAAACAAACTTGTTGAGAATAAGATTCTGTCTTTTGAACATTGTTGAAGGACGTATAAAATTCCTTAGTCACATTGGAGAAGTACTTAGCAATTTCTTATAAATCAAATACATATCTACTATTTGACACAGTAATTTAATCTTACCTATTTACCTATTTATACAAAATAAATAATCAAATAGGCATTCAAGAACGTATAGGCCTTCTTTGGATTTACAACACAAAAACAGAAACAATCCCAATGACCAAAGTCAGGGGAATAGACAAACAAGCCATGGTTTATATCTACCCAAAAGAATATAGTTAAGCAACAAAATCCATAAGAACATCAATGCATACAACCTCATATACCACAAACACACACACACGTACACACATACACACACACACAGGGAACATCACAGGTCAATCTCAAACAATTATTTATACAACATCATGGATTAATCACAAACATTTTACTTTAAGGGGAAAAAGAAACAGACAAAAATGAATATATAATGCATGGATCCAGACTGAAAATTAATCTATGATGATTGAAATCAGGTAATGGCATAGGGAGGAAACAACTGAAAAGAGGCTTTAGGGAACTTTCTTTGGGAAAAGAATGAAAATATGTTTATTTTAGATGAAGGTCTCTTGGTTCTGTTAAAAGTCACCTAAGTAGCTGGGCATGGTGGCGCACACCTATAATCCCAGCACCTTGGGAGGCTGAAACAGGAGAATCACGAATTCAAAGCCAGCCTTAGCAATGGCAAAGCACTAAGCAACTCAGTGAGACCCTGTTTCTACATAAAACACAAAATAGGGCTGGGGATGTGGCTCAGTGGTTGCGTACCCCTGAGTTCAATCCTCTGTACCAAAAAGAAAAAGTCACAAAAGTGATCACTTAAAAATCTGTGCATTTCTTTCAACAATTCTTAAAAGCAAAACTTGAATTTCTACATTCACAGAAAAATGTAAAGATAGAGAAATATATACAGATAATAGAAAATTTTCACTTTGGTCATTGCTTATATGTCAGATGGAATATCAACCAAAATAACAAAGTATCCACTTTAAAAAAGTTTCTTATCTGCTGTGGAAGAAAAATTACTTGCCACAGGGTACTGAAATGATTATTTGAATAAAAACAATGTTAAAACTGTTTTTCCATTAACTTCACCCAGATATTCTAAAAGATTTCTCATTCTATTTATATATTTCTGGAACAAAGTCTATTTAAAAAATACATATATTCATGCATTTTTATGTTAACTATATTTATAAGGTTGGTTATTCTCCATAAAGTCAATACATTTTTTTCATCTGATAACTAAGAGGGTGTGGAAGAAGGAATTCCCCTGGTTATTAATAATTGTACTGTAATCTGAATTTCCCAACAGGGTGCTCTTCTAAGTAGCACTCTACCATCTGCAAGCCTTAGGCAATAAATTCTGAAGATGGATGTAAGAACAGCTTGAAAACAGGACTTTTCAAACTGAGAGATGTTATTCTTTCCAGTATTGTTATTTGTATAGTAAGGGTATGAATATATAATGACTTAACCCCTAGGTAATTATATCTTCATCCAATGGTTGAAATCATAATGAACCCAAAACCTGAATTCTTGATAAAATTGCAAACTATTTTCCTAACAACTAGCTTGGTCATTGTAAACTCTGTCTGCCTATTATAATCAGCTCAGGTTAAAAAATAAAAGGCTTTTCTGGACTCCATCCCAGAACAATTTAATTGTAATCTTAGGAAGTCATGCTAAGGCATCAGTAATTTTTAAAACCTTACCAGTTGATTTAAATGTGCAGCCAGAATGTGGAACTGCTGATAAGAAATACTAAATGTTGATGCCTATATATATCATCAGAGGAAAACAAGTGGGAAGCAAACAGGTGTACATAAAAGCTGCATTGTCACAAACCCTGCACACCTGGGAACAATAATGAGATGGCAGTGAGCTATGATTGGCAGTTTAGAAGAACACAGGTTACCCTGAGCTACAGGAAAGATGAAAACTGAAGATATTTATAATGGCCTGTAATTTTATATACAAAGCTTTTCTTATTAGTGAGATTGCTCCTCTGTACAAAATAAGATTTATGGCATGAGGAATGCCTAAAGTAGTGGTTTTCATTTGCATAAGAATAACCTCTTGTTATGGTTTAGACATGAGGTATCCCCTCAAAAGCTCATGTGTGAGACAATGTAAGAAAGTTTAGAGGTGAAATGATTGAATTATGAGAGCCCTAACCTAGCCAATGCATTAATCCACTTGAGCTGAGGAACTGGGTGGTAACTGTAGGCAAGTAGGGTGGGACTGAAGGAGGCAATTCACTGGGGGTATGCCTTTAAGGTTTTTATTTTTGTCCCTAGGGAGCAGAGATCTCTGCTTCCTGACTGCAATGTTCTGAGCTGTTTTCCTTCTCTACACCCTTTCACCAAGGCGCTCTGTCTCACCTGGGTCCCAGAGCAATGAAATTAGCTTTCTATGGACTGAGACTTCTGAAACCATGAGTGCCAAATAAACTTTTCCTCCTCTACATTGTGCTTGTCAGGTCTTTTAGCCACAGTAAGGAAAGCCAACTAAAACACCTCTCATACAACTTATAGAAAAGGCAATACTCTGGAGATGTGTTTGAAGTTGTTCTTTGTTAGGGCTCATGAATCTGCACTTCTAAACCAAGTGATTCCAATGCAGCTGGTTGAAGGTTTATACTTATTCAGTGATCTAAAGAATGAAGGTACTTTAGATTGAATAAATCACATGATCCACAAATGAAATGAAAGCATTATAAAAAAAATAAAAATAAATAAAGGAAGAATGGACAAAGAGGAAAAGAAAATACAAAACCAACATTTGGGCATACCCAGTCTTTTCATGAAAAAAAGGCCAGAATTGTTTGATAATAAAATGATCAGAAAGGTTCAAAGGTAGTGTCAGCTATGATCAGAAAGAAGATGAAGAAGATTAAATCTAACACCAGCTGCAGCACTATTACTCCATGATTCAGTAATCTTTTAGATAATATGTAGGATTAGCCATGCATTTAGGAAAAGTGTTTCCTGTTTGTCTATAGGTGAGGACTTTGGTTAACCAATTGATTGATTCTGACTCTATTCATGTCTTGATTAATTGAATATTTTCTTTTTATTTTTTTGTATGTCACTGGAGAGCAAATATTGTTGCAATTGGAATCACCTGGGACATGCAATTTTTTTGTAAACATGATGTCACAGTGTTTGGATCTCACATCTAGGGATACTTCAGGGCAAAGCCTAGGCATTGAATCATTTTTAAAGCTCTTCAGGTGAATATTAATGTGCAGAAAATTTTGAAAATGACTGCCTTAGGTAACAGTAAATTGGCTTATTAACATTTCTCAAGTAATTGAGAATTATACGTTAGGAATTTTCCTAAGGAATCTGAACTACTAAATGAGTCTGAGTTTTCTAATATTCTCAAATCACTGTAATTTCAATATTCTGAGTCATTGTTAGAGAAAATAAGGCTAAGTTATTTAAGATAATACTGAGGTTATAGCTGCATTGTATCCTGCTTTCTCATGTTTTGGTAGACAGAAAATGAGTCCACAGAAGCTAATATCAGATCATATGTTTGTCTCATTTTCCAATAGGAATATTTAAATTTATCTACCTAGTTCTTTATAATAAGTTTATAATAAAACCTTTCAAATGCATTCACAAACCTAAAGTTCTGTGTGATAATCACTCCTTGTGTTTGACTTACTATTCACTGAGCATATCACTGATCTATTAATATTTTTTGGCTCTTGAGTTTATTTACCTGGCAAATATTTGAATGAAAGACATTTCTAAGGGAGCCTAACTGCACATAATTATGCTATTTCATTTTAGGTCTATGTTTGTGAGAGCATTCTTGCATGCATGGCTACTTTCTGTTTACCAGAACCAGCTGTACCCTGGTTTCTGAGAGAAGCCACAGGTGCTGACCGTTACTTGAACTCCCATGTTCTTGTGGTCTGAGCTTGTTTTGCGGCCTGAGCATTGTCCACACCTGGGTCTGCAGTTCCACCCCTCCCACGCCCCCCAGTGGGTAGGAAAGATATATAAGCCCAGAGTGCTGAAATAAACAAGCTTCTTTTTCTTCAGAATTGTTGTTGTGTGTGTGTTTTTTCATCCGCGGCTCCCTCGCCAACTCAGTTTCACTTTGGTCCGGTGTAGGTGCTGGCATATGTTCATAAAACTGTTTTTCTCTTGCAAGGTGATAGAAATAGCGGTACTATTAATTTAAATTAAAAGATAATATATTTCATCTGTTTTATAATTTTTAAAATAAAAACTACCGTATATTTCTTCTAAATTTCTTCACTTTTTAAGCTATTTTTTTCCAGTATGCATTGATATGTGATAGATTAAAAATATATTCATATATAATTTGGGGTTATAAATTATTTCCCTGCATTTTAAGGATTGTTACTCCATTTTTCTTAAAATAATGCTATAAGGACTACAAACATCAAAGAATGAAGAATAGAAAATGCAAACAAAATTCCAAGTAAAATCCAAAAGTGTCCTATCATTCAGCCTTTTGTTACTGTGACAAAATTCTTGAGATAAAAAACTTAAAAGGAGAAAATAGTTTCAGAGGTTTCAGTCCATGTGAACCTGGCTTCATTGCTTTTAGTGCCGTAGTAAGGCAGAAAGTTTACAGCAGAAAGCTGTGGCAGAAGAAAGTTGTTCACATCATGAAAGCTAGGAAGCACAGAAAGAGAGAGAGATGGCTAGGGACAAGATATTGTCCCCAAGGCATACCTCCAAGGACCTACTCCCTTCTATTAGGTCCTACATCCTAGTTTCCACCACCAAGTAGTCCATTAAATTATGAATCTATCAATGGGTTAGAGCCTTTGTTATCTGCTTCCCAAATCCCACTTCTGAACCTTGCTATACTGGGGGACTTCAACACTCAAACCTGTGCAGGACATTCCAGATCCACACCATAATATTGTCTAACGTATTTATCCACCAAGTAGATAAAAGCTTAAGGCAGAACTGCCAATATAAAACTATAAAATTAGTGAAAAATTTTAATTACTATAGTGTGGGTTTTGCATTTGTATACTCTCTCAATTAAAATATTTACATTATATGTGGCAATGAAAGACGATAGTAAACCACGTTATAAATTTGTATCAAGGTTGTTTTGCATATATGCGTTAAGCAATAAGCTGGTTTTCATAGATACATACCATAATCACATTAGGTGACTTAATAGTAAAGCTCCTCTCCACTCAGAGGAAAAAAAGTATAATACCATCAGAAAGTCTTCAGAATATATATTTCAATAAGAAAATACATTTAGCAAAAAATAAAAATGTGGTAAAAAGCAATTCAGAGTGTTAAGTAATATTTTTTCACTTGACACCAAAAGTTTTCTGCTCAGTTTTCAAAATTTGTTCAGAACTATTACTTACAAACAGTACATTTCATTTCATGTATTTTATTCCTTACTTACCATCTTTGATAAATAGCTAAATTACAGAGGTAAAACATAGATGAGATGAAACTAGGTAAAATATAGGTGTTTAAAAGAAAAGAAAAAGAAAACTCAAGTATTTATACATCCAACAAAATGAAATAAAAATCAAAATATGATAGTAAAAAGTAGAAATAAGTCAAAACAACTATGTGTACAACAGGAAAACAAATAATGCTACATTTTTAAACCACAATTAGATTAATTGCTTGTCCTACATATTTAAGTAATATACTACTGAAGATAAATAATTTGATCAAATATAAGAAAGGAGTAAAAGTGTCCTTTACTTAACACATTCATTTTACTTGTCTCATTTAAATAAAAACAGGTTCTTATAGTTTGGGAAAGTGGCAAACATCACACTCCTATTTTTATGAAGCCATGATAGTAGATCCAATTAGAATTAAGTATTATTCACATTTTGATCCTAGATAAAATTCACTATAATACCAAATTTTACTTTTGAGCACTGATGCCACAGATTTAAAAAAAAAAATCTAAAAGTATGTATAATATTGAGATGATGAGAAACCAGAACTTCATTACACTTTGATGAATGGCAAAGTTTTCAGAGCTGTTGCTCTCCACTGAAATTGTTGTCTAGCTACACTGCTTCTTTTCTGAACAGACACAACTTACTCATTGTTCTTTTGTCAGCTATCAAAATCACTACAGTGAAAAACATTGTCCTTCAGGATGCCACGGTGGTGTTTATTTCAAAGTGCACCCCTGCCCTCAGTGGCCTTGGTTGTGCTTACAGTGGGACTCCCAGAGGGACTCATAATTCTCTTGCCACAGCTCCACCTTCCAATGACCAAGGAACAATCCAAGGAGGGAAGCTAACAGCTCATTCCTTCACAGATCCGCATGACTAATTGTTTTATGTGTCACATCTCTGTGGTCTTGTGATAAGCAGACACCATCAGCAATCTAAGTCTCCCAAAGATTTACTCTACCAAAACCTTCCTTCTGATTTAACTATGAGTACAATGTCCACACTAATCTGATTTCAAAGCCTTTGTACTCTGCCCTCTGGAACTCAGTTTTATTTAGCAAATTCCTTCCATTCTAACCCTCTTCTCTTGATATTCTCTGTGACTCCAATCCCTATGCAAAAGATAATCCAGGGCTGGGGTCATGGCTCAGTGTTAGAGCACTTGCCTAGCATGTATGTGGCACGAAGTTTGATTCTTACACCACATATAGACAAATAAAGTTCATTGACAACTAAGAAAATTTAAAAAAGATAAATCCAACACTCAAAATTTAACCATCTTATTTTCTTTTTTATTAATTTTTTTTAGTTGTTGATGGATCTTTATTTTATTCATTTATTATTTATACGTGGTACTGAGGATCGAACCCAGTGCCTCACGCATGCTAGGCAAACGCTCTACCACTGAGCTACAGCCCCAGCCCAAACCATCTTATTTTCAATAATAATTTTCCTTACTCCAATTCAACGATCCAATCCAATGATCACAGCCTAGACTTCATCATTGCCGGTAACAGTCCTCCAATGTCTTGATTTAGGATCCATAATAGTGTCATGACTTCCAGTCTTTCTAGCTCATTCCATCTAGTACCTTCAAAACACTGCATTTTTAGCTCAGTGGGATTATCAATCCTTGATTTAGCCTTGTTATCTATTACTAACATATGTATTTTCTAGTTTCTCCCTTATTTCCTTATTTTGCCTTTAACCCAGCATACATTCCTGATTCATTATATTTTACTGCACTTCCTATGAACTTCTTGGCCCATTTCTCCATAGGTGCTGCTCTCCTGGTGAAATCTCAACTTAACCTCAGTTTAAACCTACACAGCTGATCCTGTCTGTTGAGAACCATATAAACAGAGTACCTGTTATCCCTCCAATATTTTTTTTCTTTCTTCTTTTTGGTACAAGGGATTGAACTCAGGGGCACTCGACCACTGAGCCACATCCCCAGCCCCATTTTGTGTTTTATGTAGAGAGACAGGGTCTCACGGAGTTGCTTAGTGCCTCACTGTTGCTGAGGCTGGCTTTGAACTCATGATCTTCCTGCCTCAGCCTCCCGAGATGCTGGGATTACAGGCATGCACCACCATGCCCTGCTCCCTCCAATATTTTTAATGTAAAAGTTAAGTTGGCCTACAGCACTGAATAGCTCTTTCCCTATATTTTCCTAGCCATTCACTTCTTCAGTTATCATACATTACTTCATTGCATATCTCTTCTAATACTCAGATTATTTCATTCAGAAACTAAATACATATAATAAACATCCCTCTCTTTACTTCATATCATTCTACCTATCTCTACCATTCCATAGAAACTGAGATTAGTTTTAATATTAAAATAGATGAAACATACACCTCAATTCAATCCCTCAATCTAGAACCAAATTTTTATATTCCTGCCCACTCTGCTCCTGTATATCTTCTATGTGCCCTGTAATACCTCAATATAACCCACCCCCACACATAATTCTATAATACCTTCATTCTAATGAATTGAAAAATATGATTTGACTCTTGATTTTTCTTCCCTCCATGGCCCCATGTCTTTACTCCCTTCCTAACAGAAATACTTTGAAAGAGCTTCCTATAAATATTCTCCTTATTTCTTCAGCAACTATTCTCATCGAACTGATTCCAATTGGGCTTTAGACTCATGTAGACCACTGAAACTGCTCTTATCAAGGTAATAAAGAATTGGATCTAGCCAGCTGTCAATTTCTTAATACATTGAACTCTAAATCCCAGCAACATTTGATAGAGTCAACCATTTCTTTATTGAAACAATTTCTTCACTTGGCTTCCAGGATGTTACATTCATATGGTTTTATTATTATTTTATTAACTGTGCCTCCTTTAAATAAGAAGTTATTATCTACTTTTGTACCATAGTACTCTTAGGAGACCTAGTGAAATTTGTGGATTTCTTTAGAACTATGTTTTTTTAAAACACATACAATGTGTAAGCTTGCAAAGGGAACAACTCCTATCTAAATCATTTTCCAAATATATACTTCTAACCCTTGGATATACTAGTATTTGTGGCTATTTAATTAATAAGATCTACTAGTGGGTCTATTAGCTATTTTGAATTTATGATCAACATAAACAATATATCATGTTGCTCAAGAATAGTAGTAAATGGACATGATATTATAAGTGATGCTACTAATGATATTGTAACAGGAACTTTTAAAATTACTGTGGCCATTGTCTGTATTTGAATTGTAAGAAATTGCTACATCACAGTTAATTGCTTGTAAATATAGTATGTAATATTTGGCTGTCTAAATTTGTCCAAATCCTTAATTCTCTCTTCTTATTCTTTTGTTGAAAATGCCTTCTGAGGACTGATCTACCAATATTTATTTTATTTTATTTTTTCCTTCTAAACTTGTTTTCTAGGACATCTCCACCAGGTCCATTGTTTAAATGACTTCATTTCCTGCAATGTTTACATTGGCATCTATTTTGAACTTCCTTGTGTTTTAGATGCATCCATTGAACTTTCTACTTGATCTTGACACCTGGATTATGAATCAGCATCTCATACCAAACAAATCCAATCTCCTTCATTTTCCTCAACTGCCCAAACCTACTGCACTTCTAACATTTTCTGTTTCAATGAATCATACCCTCAATTGCCCAATATATCCTTCCTTTCTGCATGTTCTAATTCACCTTTTAATATTTTGAAATATTTACCTATATTTTCAACATCATATAATATTATATAATTGGTGTAATATTATATATTTCTTCCCTTAACTCTCTGAACCCTCTCTCTTTTTCTCTCTCCCCCCTTTCTCTTCCTCTTTGCATTACTGGGGCTCTGACTCAGGGCTTGTGTAACTAAGCAAGCAACCACTGAACCGCCTACTCAGAACTTTTATATATATATATTTAATTTGAGACATCATCTTCCTAAATTATAGAGTCTTAAACTTGTATGCCTCCTGTATCAGCCTTCTGAGTAGCTGGGATTACAAGCATGCAACACTGCACTCAGTTTCTTAATCCACATGTGCCAAGCTCACCTCTAGCCCCGTAAAAACTTTCCCTAAGGTTACAATAGGTCCATGTTGCAAAATCCAATGGACATATTTTAATCCTCATTTTAGTAGATTTCTCAGAAGCACTTAACTACTATTTACCACACATTCATTCTTAAAATATGCTTTCCATTTAATTTATGTTACAGCAGTCTCCTAATTTACCTCCCCAACCTTCATGAATATTTCTTCTCAGTTTGGTTTGCAGCCTATTTTTCTCCACTTCCTTATCAATATCTGAATATTTTAAGTCTTTGTCTTTGCCACTCTTCCTCTTCTATGTCCCAAGACAACGTTATTCATATACACCTATAAAGTTATTGCCTACACACAGATTGCTCAGAGAGGTTTATCCACCTGTGCCTTTCCTCATTCTCAGGATATAATAGTGAACCAAACAAATTCCCATTTCTCTTGATGGCAAAAATGTAGTAATATCCATGTATTAGTTACCCATTATTAAGTAACAAGTGATTCCCAAGACTTGCCTCAATCCCTCTGTGAATGTTGACAGAAACATTGGTTCTTTATTATATGATCCTCACCATTTGACAGTGAGAGTAGCCAGGTGTGTTTGTGGGACAGAGTGAAGGGGATGTCCGGGAGAGCAAGCCAGCACAGATGCTATAATCCTTACATCCTAAACAATCTTGGAAATTACTTTTACTAAATGCTATTAGTCACATAGAGCAATCCTGTTACAATGTGATAGGTTACAAAAATTTATGAATTGCATTTGGGAGGATATTCAGATGCCATTTTAGAGGCTGATAACCATAGTCAGCTTCTCTGCAATCTCTCTAATATATTTCATATTCAAAGTTACCCTAATTGAATTTAACATCCACACTCCACACATTCCAAACTTGCTCTTATTCCAATGTTCCTCCCTTAAAGAACCATATTGTTACTCAGGTTATTGAACAATTCTGACTTCTATTATTCACCCTGATCTTTTCCTTCCCTCTATCATTGCTAAAACCAATTTATAATTTAAATTTTTACAATCCACTTTTCTCCACCTATACAAATATCACTGCGGACCTACACATTACCATTTCTTACTTGAACCAATATAAGAACTTTCCATCCAGCTTTTTATAGTAATTTAAGTTCTCTTCCAATCTTTTCATCACAATATACATCTAATTATGTCATCCCTTTCTTAATGTCATGAAAGTGAAACTCTATCCTCCCTTAAAAATGTACATTGTGATTATTTTTCAATTTGCTAACTTATCACATATAGTCTCCTTCAATACCTTCTAAGTCAAATATGATGAAATGTTAGAATGATTTAAAATCTTCCAATGAGGTGCAAGAAATGGTTTTAAGCAAGTGAAGATGTGATTTCACAAGTCTTATTTTCTTTCTGACTCTCATACCTGCCATCTGTTTCACTTTTATTTGCTCAATTCCATCTGGATTTCCAGAATACTAATTATCCCTTCCCAACTCAGGCTTTACACTGAGAAGTTATTAAAATTACTTCTGGAGATTTAGAAGTCAACACTCAAAATATCTTGCTTATTCAGATTCCATTTTTAAAAATAAGACTACTCTTGGGAGAAGAAGGCCCACTATGAAGAGATATTAATTTTTTCTTCATTGCTTTTAATTAATTCATTAATTTATTTTTACTATACTATGGATTGAACCCAAGGTCACTCTACCAACAAGCCACATCCTCAGCCCTTTTTATTTCATATTTAAACATTTTGAGGCTGGGTCTCACTAAATTGTTCAGGCTGACCTGAAAATAACAATCCTCCTGCATCAGCCTCTGAATTCTATGGGATTACAGATGGGCGTCACCATACCTGGCTTTTTTCTTCATTCTTGCTTATAACACACACTACTGCTTTTTTTTTTTTTTATTTAATGCATATTTCTTGTGACTATTTCCTTGGCCTAAAATGTTTTCCTCATTAATAATCTTTTGGTTTACTTTGAAGATATTCCTGCTCATCCGTAAAGTTCTAGCACTAAAATCACCTGCATTGTTAAAAAATATAAAAAAAAAATTAAATAGTCAAGTGTATATTGCCATCCTGTAGCAAGAGTAAGATTTGGTACAATGTATAGTGAATATCTGAAGTCATGAATTGGGAATTTGAGAAACTGAAGATATCTTGCAGTAGGCCTAGAATATTACATTAACTTGAATGTATAACCAAATTTCACTCTTTAGTCTTTGGCCTCCTTGAGTTATCTTCCCTATTAAACAGAACAATCTTGACACCCTCTTCTGGCTGCTCCTTTTTTGAAGGAAAACCTGCCCTAGGCCACTCTGGTCACGTTTAATGCCTTATAGCAAAGAACTCTCTCACTGACAAGTGGTTAAAAAAGACAAGTTAATTTTTGGACTGATAATTCATTGTCTTAAGACTCTGTATCAAACTTGTCATCTAATGCTTAAAAAAAAATATTAGGATAGGACACTGTTGATATAAGCATACAAGTTATTATTAGTCATACAAGTTATTATTAGCCAAACCAGTCTAAACCTATAACCACTTTTTATAAATTTCAAAAAAAAGTATGAGATGAACCTTATAAAGTGTATTTATTTGTTTGTTGGAGGTGATCTATAGTAATAGGTTTTAAAAATAGAGGAGTTATATTGATTAAATCAGTTATATTTGTAACAAGTAAACTGGTAAGATCATAAATTACTTACAAAACACTAAGTTAAAGACAAAAATGCAATAGTTTTTGATATTTTCCTTTAAGAGTGTATTTTCATGAACAGAGTATTTGGGGCATTGTAAATCTCTTGTATATATTAATACAATATTTTTGTATATTTTACACTTGGAAGCCATTTACAAAAAAATTATGCTTTTCCAAAGAATTAAATATTTGAAAAACTAAATAAAGTCACCACCCAATTTCAGAGTTGGCTGTTAGGCTGTAACTAAAAAGTTGATGACCATTGCAATGCGGGATGCAGACACATAAAAAATATTATAAATGATGTAGCAATTTCAAGTAGTCATCCCTAAACATGCATATTGCTATAAAAGCAACTAGGACAATTTTAACTACATAGGGGTAAAAGAACACTAAGACAAGTGTCAGTCACAAATGCCATCAAGACTTATCTTTCCAACCAGAGACTGATGCCATTTATTTTTCCCATTTGTGTTTCAGTATTCTACTGAACCAAGGAGATTTTTGTGACCTTCTCAAAACTAGTTTCTTTCACAAATCTTATTTTAAAGTCCTACTGTATTACTTTATTTCCTTTCTTTTTTTTTTCTGGCAAGTGAACCAAATCCATGGAACTCCTAATGGAACTGTCTGGAGGGTTATACAAATCATAATAAATTTAGTTTAACCCTTGTAAGTAGGAACTCTAAAACAAAAGAAAAATATGAGAAAATGTAGTATATTGATAAAATAAAGCTTGGATCTCCCATAAGTTACAACCAGATGCAAAAATAAGAAGATGATTATCTTTTTTTGGCAATGTGAGATGGTAACTTTTCACCAAGTTTCTTGTATTTGAGCAACTGGGGCCATAGAAACAGTACAAGAGGGTCTTCAGCAAATAATACCAATTATTTAAAATTTATAATAAAACTAGGTGACACATCAGAATGTAAAATGGTTTTATTGAAAACAAAATTCAGTAATTAAAATGGTTGAAAAATTGGGTGGATGTGTTCTATATTATTTTTATTATTTATTTATTTATTTATGTTAGTACCAGGGATTGAATTCAGGGGCACTTACCACTTAGCCATATCCCCAGCCCTTTTTTGTATTTTATTTAGAGACAGGATCTCATTGAGTTACTTAGTTCCTCGCTTTTTGCTGAGGCTGGCTTTGAACTTGCAGTTTTCCTGCTTCAGCTTCCGGAGTCACTGGGATTACAGGCATGTGCCACCTTGCTCTGCTGTTCTATATTCTTGATAAAGTTAGCATATAAGGATCTCCATCAATAGTGTATATATTTTGGGCTTGTAATTCAAGAAGTCAAAGAGGTTTCCCTTATTAATTTATATTCTATCATACATATTATCCTAAAAATCAATAAAACACATGGTATTTCAACCATAACAAAGTAATTTTTCATGTTGTTTAACTTTGCATATGATTGTATTTTCTGAATCTTAAATTCTATTCTTGCCATAAAAATAATATTTCCTTTGACTTTGAAAGCACCTTACTGGCTTCCATCTCAATCTAATTTCAATGTATCTACTGATTTTATTTGTAATAGTTATTGTAGAAACAAAAACACATCAAAGAGAATTAATTATTACCATATGATTACAATATGACATGTATTTTGGGTAAGGTATGTCTAGTTTTAATTAAGAAGTCTTATTTTATTCTCTATTATATATCTGTTCAGATCTTTCATAGCTCAATTAAGATAATCTATCTTATGAAGTTCATCCTATGTTTACTTTGATGATCCTTACTATAATTAATCTTACCACTACACGATATTTCCCAGAATATATTTCATATGCTCCACCTAAATGATACTTTACCTAATTTAAAAATTATTTTAGAATCTACATGTGTGTTAGAATGTATGTATATATAGAATATATGTATATATAATAACATGTATATAACATATTTTTCCTAAATAAGTTAAAATTTGTTAAATTATGTTAATTGAGCAATTACATTGAAAACAAATATTGAAGATAAAATGAAATGAATCTAAGTCCAACTTGTTTGGAATTAATTCCAATGGCTCATCAACAAGAAAAGGTTTCTTATTTTCATGATTTAAATTTGAATCCTTTTAAATAATACTCCTCGTCCTTCTTTCAGTGATAAAAGCTATTGTGAGAATGGTTACTGGAAGGACAACATGCTCATATTTACCACACAGGTCAAGCATTAAATTATTTCAAAATTATGCCACTCAGAACAACTGACGGTGGAACAAGGCTAATTTATAACACTGTACATAAGCACATATTACCCTCCAATAAGCCATTAATTACTGAGAGGTTTTGGCATATTTTAGAAGAAGAACTATAATTACAGAAGGTGAACTACTTCCCAATGTAACATATTAGAAAGGATTGATAAGTACAGTAGATGTTGATGATACATTTCATAAAATAGATTGTCAGTTTGTCAGTTTTTTCAAATATCTAAGATATTTGTCATTTCCTCCAAAGAAGCAAATTTGTACGAATAAAAGTGAACTAAAAGAGTTGTAACATTAGTGAACATTTTCCAATTTATTCAAATTCTTGTCCCTATTGAAAATTATAAAAATAATAATCTTTATGGCTAATTTGTAAATGAAAGGATTTTGATTGAAAAGACTGCTTATGCTTGGACTTTGTAAGTTTTTTTTTTTTGTAAAAGTAAGAATAAATCACAATTTTGTTCATATCTATAGCTTACCTGGTATATACCAACTGCTCTTAAAATCATATCCATATTATTTAATTTGGAAACCTCCTAAAATGCTTTATTAAAAAGATTGGAACTTTAATGATACAGTCTCTATACTTTAAAAGTATATTTTTCTCTCCACCTAAGTAAAGACTAGGTTTAATTTAGGACAGTCGTTTAAAGGGGAGATTAAAAGACAATGCACCACTGGGCAATTCCTTTTGGATACTATCTCAGTTTGCCAGAGAAAGTTGTAGACATTTAGAAAAGAAAAATAGCTTCTGTTAGATTAGTTTAAAGTAATTGGCTAGAATCTATTCTTTAGTAGATAATGAATACATTCTCACACAGATTATAGTCTTTAAAGGAAGGATGTCTATAGAAACATGAATTTAATTTCATGGAAGAAAATAATTTCCAAATCTACAGTGACATATTCTAACATCTTGCTGAATTTTGTGAGCAGGGTTTTATTTCATGATCCCACCTCGTGGTTATTTTCACTAAACATCAGGCTCTAACAGATAGTCACTCACATTGACTAGTGGAAAAGATTTAAAATTTAAAATATGATTATACAGAGGCTAACCATGTGCATTAAATGCATGAATATTGCATAAAAATGTCTCTATAATGAATCAGCCTATAATCTTCAAAGAGAAATTAACTATGTTAATAATTACATTAAATTAAGTTTATAAATACAGTAGGAAAATTTGAAAATGACATTATCAAATTTGAGACCTCATCTAAATCATTGAAGGCCCTGTGAGGATGATAAAATTCTAATTTTGGGAAAGGTGTAGGACTTTGTCAGGGTGAGGAGAAATATCCAAGCAATGGATGATGGAATAGCACTGAAAAGTGTTTGTTGTAATTTTACTTTGTTTAGTAAAACAAGAACAACATTTTAATTTTTTAAAATAGTAGAAGAAATGTGTGGGAAAAATGAAATCACACAAGCAGCTCAGGAGTCTCGTTATACAGTTAACAAAGAAGAGGTTTGAATCACAGCATTTTAGAGTAAATGTATTGTTTTAACTGAATACAAATAAGTTTTCAACATGGCCAGTGGATGCTAACTTATAGAAATGAGTGTTATAAAATGAAGTTACTGGATATTGTAATAGTCCAGAAAAGAGATCCTGGGGATCTGTGAAAGAATGTTGATCACAGGACTTAGGAGAATAAACATGTGAAAAACATTGGAGTTATAGAATAGAAAAAAAATTTCCCAGGATGCACAGTGTTGGAAAAGGTAGTGGTGCTGTGGGTCTGTAAAGACTGCAATTTATGGGATTCAGCTCCAAGATGGCGGCCTAGACGGACTCCTTGGACCTAGTCTCTCCAGAAACAGAGCTTGAAGTAGTGGAAATACCGTCTCCCAGCAAGCTTCTTGACATCGTCCTACAGATCATCATCCCCTGCAAGAATTTTACTCGTGCGTGTACGCAGGGCCACCAGGCAGCAGCGATTGCTACAAGCAGCGTGACTTCAGCGGTGAGCGGCGGAACACAGCTGCGGCTCAGAGCCCCAGCTCAGGGCTTGAGCCCAGGGTTCACCCAGGGTGGGCAGGGCCTGCTTCTACATGTAGTAACTGGCTCCAGAGCACACCCAACCACACAGGACCCCTAGCATGTTGCTCCTGTGGACAAATGGCTCCCGTGTGGGACCCCTGGCTACTGTTCTTTGTGGATCTCCATCTACCAGGGCAGAACTCCCTACAGCGGGGTATGCTGGACAGGATCTGGGGACAAACTTTTACTTCAACAAACTTTTACTTCAATACAGCACACTGTGAAACTGCATCTCCTCCACTGCATCCAAGACCACCAGCAGTCCAGCCCTTCACCTGGTTGCTGAAGCAGATGGCTTCCTTGTGAGACACCCACCTATGACATTCTTCACCAGAACGGGGAAATTCCAGTTATCAACAGACAACTCCACCTACTGGAGGTGAAAGGAAGCAATCCTGTTTGTTTACACTGAGACTTTTTAAATATATTTTTTATTTTTTTATTCTTATTTCGTATTTTATCCTTTATCTCCTAATATTCCTTTTGTTTAATCTTTTTGTTTTGTTTCTCTGCTCTTCTTTTCTTTCTTTCCTCTTTTCTCTCTCGCTCTTTTCCTACTCTCTCATCCCCAACATTTGTGAAACCAAGTATTTGCTGTATAGTAGGATACAGTAGACTGGGATACCTGAATAGAATACTAGAGTGGTATTATATAGTCTTGTAACTCCCACTTGCATATGTTTTATTTTTCTTAACTATCATGTCTCCTCTCTAGCTATACTCTATTTTTTTCCTTCTTACTGGTCTTCCCCAACTCTCTTTCACTCTTTCTACTAATAGCCAACTTCTTTTGGATTCCTTTTTCCTGCTTTCTAGGATGTAATAACCATATCCTCACTTCTTACTATGCTAACATTCTATCCTACACCCCACTTTCAAGTTTCTCTAGCCCACCAACAGAAACTATGGACCCTTGTGCAAACCCATTGTTTACATAATAGATGTTAAATGAACTCATAGTTGCTGTATATTGTGACTAAACTGTAAATGTATTTATGAGCTATTAGGAGCTACTTGGTTTGAAACTATATATAGTTTGTATTGGGATCTGTCAATATTGATCTCCCACTTAAAGGATATATTGAAACACTGCAGGGAAACTATAACCCTATAGGAATTAAAAAAAAAAAAAAACTGTAACACCTTGGATCAGCAGAGCTAGAAGGAAAGACACACAAACACCATGAAAAAACAAGGGAAGAAAGTGCCTCAAATAAACCAAGATACTATGCTATTAGAATCCATGGTCAGGGGGCTGGGACTGTAGCTCAGCGGTAGAGCACTTGCCTCGCATGCGTGAGGCCCTGGGTTCGATCCTCAGCACCACGTACAAAGCAATAAAATAAAGACATTGTGTCCATCTATAACTAAAAAAATATTAAAAAAAAAAAAAAAGAATCCATGGTCAGTACAGCAGAAGATATGACAGAACAGGAGTTCAGGATGTACATAATTAAAATGTTCTGTGACTTGATGATAGAAGAGAGCAAGCTCAGTCAGCAAAAGATCATTTTGATAAAGAGATACATAGGCAAATACAGGAGGTAAAAGATCACTTCAATAAGGAGGTAGAGATTCTGAAAAGGAACCAAACAGAAATCCTTAAAATGAAAGAAACAATAAACCAAATCAAAACCTCAATAGAAAGTATCACCAACAGATTAGACCACTTGGAAGACAGAACCTCATATAGTGAAGACAAAGTATTTAACCTTGTGAATAGAGTTGACCACATAATGAAGACAGTAAGAAACTATGAACAGAACATCCAAGAATTATGGGATAATATTAAAATTCCAAATTTCAGAATTATTGGGATAGAGGAAAGCATAGACATCCAAACCAAAAGAATGCGCAATCTATCCAGTGAAATAATATCAGAAAATTTTCCAAATATGAAGAATGAATTGGAGAATCAAATTCAAGACGCTTACAGGACAGCAAATGTACAAAATCACAACAGATCTACACCAAGGCACATCATAATGAACATGCCTAACATTCAGAATAAGGAGAGAATCTTAAAAGCCACAAGAGAAAGGAACCAGATTACATATAGGGGGAAGCCAATTAGAATCACTGCAGACTTCTCAACCCAGACCCTGAGAGCAAGAAGATCGTAGAACAATATATACCAAGTGCTAAAAAACAGTGGATGCCAACCAAGAATCTTTTATTCAGCAAAATTAAGTTTTAGGTTTGATGATGAAATAAAAACCTTCCAAGATAAACAAAAGTTAAAAGAATTCACAGCAAGAAAGCTGGCACTACAGAACATTCTTGGCAAAATATTCCATGAAGAGGAAATTAAAAACAACAATGAAAACCTGCAGAGGGAGGAGCTACACTAAAGGAAAGATCAATCAAAGGAGAAACCTAGTCAAGTTAAAAACTAAGAATAAACCAAAATGTCTGGGAATACAAACTATGTCTCAATAATAACATTGAATGTCAACGGCCTAAACTCAGCAATTAAAAGACACAGACTGGCATATTGGATCAAAAAACAAAAACAAAAAAGATCCAACAATATGCTGCCTCCAAGAGACTCATCTCATAGAAAGAGACACTCACAGACAGAAGGTGAAAGGATGGGAAAAAATCTATCACTCACATGGACTGCATAAATAAGCAGGAGTTTCTATCCTCATTTCAGACAAAGTGGACTTCAAACCAAAGTTAGTGTAAAGGGATAAAGAAGGTCATTTCATACTGCTTAAGGGAATCATATATCAACAAGACATAACAATCTTAAATATCTATGCCCCAAACAATAGGGCAGCCATGTTTGTCAAACAAACCCTTCTCAATTCAAGAATCAAATGACCACAACACAACACAACTCTCTCATGACTGGATAGATCTTCCAAGAAAAAACTAAACAAAGAATCTACAAGACTCAATAGAACAATCAATGGTCTAGACTTAATGGATATATAATAGAATATTCCATCCTTCAACAAGCAAATACACTTTTTTCTCAGCAGCACATGGATCCTTCCCCAAAATAGACCATATGCTATGCCACAAAGCAAGTCTTAGTAAATACAAAAAAATAGAGATATTACCCTGCATTCTATCTGATCATAATGGGATGAAACTAGAAATTAATAACAGTTTTAAAAAAAGAAGCCACCACAACACCTGGAGACTCAATAATTTGCTATGAAACAAGGCATGGGTAACAGAAGACATCAGGGAGAAGATAAAAAAAAAATTCTTGGAGGTAAATGAGAGTTCTGATACAATATACCAAAATCTCTGGGACACTATGAAGGCAGTGCTAAGAGGAAAGTTTATTGCCTTAAGCGCATATGTTCAAAGATGTAAAAGTCAACAAATCAATGACTTGACACTACAACTCAAAGCCCTAGATAAAGAAGAACAAAATAACACCAAAGGAAGTAGAATATGGGTAATAATTAGAATCAGGGCTAAAATCATCAATGAAGTTGAAACACAAGAAACAATTTAAAAAAACTGATAAAACAAAAAGCTGGTTCTTCAAAAAAATAAACAAAATTGACAAACCCTTAGCCACCCTAACAAAAAGAAGGAGAGAGAAAACCCAAATTACTAAAATTTGTGATGAAAAAGGAAATGTCATGACAGACCCTGCTGAAATACAGAGGATAATTAGAAACTATTTTGAAAACTTATATTTTAGTAAAATAGAAAACCCTGAAGACGCCGACAAATTCCTAGAGACATATGACCTACCCAAATTGAACTAGGAGGACATTCATGACTTAAACAGATCAATTACAAACAAGGAAATAGAAGATGCCATCAAGAGCCTTCCAAATAAGAAAAGCCCTGGACCAGATGGATTCTCAGCCGAGTTCTACAATACCTACAATGAACTAACTCCAATACTCCTCAAATTATTCCATGAAATAGAAAAGGAAGGAACTCTTCCAAACTCATTCTATGAGGCTAGTATCACCTTGATTCGAAAACCAGACAGAGACACATCAAAAAAGGAAAATTTCAGACCAATATCCCTAATGAATATAGATGCAAAAATTCTCAATAAAATTTTGGCATACAAAAGCATATTAAAAAACTAGTCCACCATGATCAAGTGGGGTTCATTCCAGGGATGCAAGGTTGTTTCAACATATGGAAATCAATAAACTTAATCCATCACATCAATAGACATAAAGATAAGAATCACATGATTCTATTAATCGATGCAGAGAAAGCATTTGACAAAATACAGCACCCTTTCATGTTTAAAACACTAGAAAAACTAGGGACAGTAGGAGCATACCTCAACTTTGTAAAAGCTATCTATGCTAAACCCAAGGCCAACATCATCCTAAATGGAGAAAAAATGGAAGCATTCCCTCTAAAAACTGGAACAAGACAGGGGTGCCCTCTCTCACCACTCTTATTCAATATAGTCCTTGAAACTAGCCAGAGCAATTAGACAAAAGAAATTAAAGGGATACGAATAGGAAAAGAAGAACTCAAACTATCATTATTTGCAGACAACATGATTCTATACTTAGAGGATCAAAAAATTTCCAACAGAAAATGTCTAGTACTGATAAATGAATTCAGCAAAGTTGCAGGATATAAAATAAATATCCATAAATCAAATGCATTTCTATACATCAGCAATGAGTCCTCTGAAAGAGAAATTAGGAAAATTGCTCCATTCACAATAGCCTCCAAAAAATAAAATAAAATACTTGGAAATCAATCTAACAAGAGTGGTGAAAGACCTCTACAATGAAAACTACAAGACACTAAAGAAAGAAATTGAAGAAGATCTTAGAAGATGAAAAGACCTCCCATGTTCTTGGATAGGCAGAATCAATATTATTAAAATGGCCATACTACCCAAAGCACTATACAGATTCAATGCAATCCCAATTAAAATCCCAAAGTCCTTTCTTACAGAAATAGAAAAGGCAATCATGAAATTCATTTGGAAAAATAAGAGACCCAGAATAGCCAAAGCAACCCTGAGCAAGAAGAGTGAAGCAGGAGGCATCACAATACCAGACCTTAAACTTTACTACAAAGCTATAGTAACAAAAACAGCATGGTATTGGCACGAAAATAGACATGTAGACCAATGGTACAGAATAGAAGACACAGAGAGTAATGCACATAAATACAGCTATCTCATAGTAGACAAAGGTGCCAAAAACATACACTGGAGAAAAGACAGCCTTTTCAACAAATGGTGCTGGGAAAACTGGAATCCATATGCAACAAAATGAAATTAAACCCCTATCCCTCACCATGCACAAAACTCAACTCAAAGTGGATCAAAGACCTAGGAATTAGACCAGAGACCCTGCGTCTAATTGAGGAGAAAGTAGGTCCAAATCTTCATCACGTTGGATTAGGCCCCAACTTCCTTAACAAGACTCCAAAAGCACAAGAAATAAAAGCAAAAATCAATAAATGGGATGGATTTAAACTAAAAAGCTTCTTCTCAGCAAAAGAACCTGTCAATGAGGTGAACAGAGAGCCGACATTCTGGGAGCAAATTTTTGCCACACACACATCAGGTAGAGCACTGACTTTCAGGATATATAAAGAACTCAAAAAACTTAACACCAAAAAAACAAACAGTACAATCACTAAATGGGCTAAGGAGCTGAATAGAAACCTCTCAGAAAAAGATATACAATCAATAAATATATAAAGAAATGTTCAACATCTCTAGCCATTAGAGAAATGCAAATCAAAACTACTCTCAGATTTCATCTCACCCCAGTCAGAATGGCAGCTATCCAAAATACAAGCAACAATAAGTGCTGGCGAAGATGTGGTGAAAAAGGTACTCTCAAACATTGCTGGTGGGACTGCAAACTGGTGCAACCAATCTGGAAAGCAGTGTGGAGATTCCTTAAAAAACGTGGAATGGAACCACCATTTGATTCAGATATTCCACTCCTTGGCCTATACCCTAAAGATTTAAAAACAGCATACTACAGTGACGCAGCCACTTCAATGTTTATAGCAGCACAATTCACAATTGCTAAACTATGGAAGCAAATCAGATGCCCTTCAATAGATGAATGGATAAAGAAACTGTGGTACATACACACAATGAAATATTATTCAGCAATAAAGGAGAATAAAATTGTGGCATTTGCAGGTAAATGGATGGAATTGGAGAACATTATGCTAAGTGAAGTAAGCCAATCCCCAAAACCCAAATGCTGAATGTTCTCTCTGATTAGTGGATGCTGATACATAAGGGGGGGTGGGAATGGGGAACATAGGAGATATGGAGGATCTCTGGATGGGGCAGGGAGGAGGTGGGGGGAAGGAAAGGGGAATGGGTGTAGTAAAGATGGTTGAATGAGATGGTCATCACTACCCTAGGTGCATGCACGAAGACACAAATGGTGTGACTCTATCTGGTTTGCAACCAGAGAAATGGAAAAATTGAGCTCTATATATGTACTATGACTTAACTTGAAATGCATGTAAATAAATTAATTAATTATTAAAAAAGACTGCAATTTATGTCATCTAAAGGAAGTGGGTATATTAGAAATACAATTTGTGCAAGAAATTTATGAAAGTTAGTTTAGTTTAAAGATCCAGATAGAAAAATATTGAAGCCAAAGTATGTACTGAATTTAGATTTTGGAGTTGGATTACTGGGGATGTTAAAAAATGAAGATTCAAATTTGGAAATCCTATATGTAGAGATAACAAATATAGCTGTAGGTCATTTAGAATAAGAGAAAATTAAAGCAAATAAGAAATGAAAAAGAGAAAATAAAGAACTAAATTTTTTTCCATAGAGAAAAATTATACTTTACAGGCAGCCATCCATGAACTGTATGTGAACTAAAGCAATGTTGAAGCCATTAGGAAGGAAAGCCTGGCATCAGGAACTCCCAGTAGCAATGCTACTGCTTTGAGAATGCCAGGTGCACATGGCGTCCTGCCTAGCTGTCTCTTCAGCACAGCACTGGAAATAGGAGTGACCCGCTAAGAGCCAAACAGCCTGCCTACCCCCACTTATATCCTGTTTTTTGTGAAGCAGCCACTACAGAGAGAAAGCGCTTCCCACACTGAAACTTTATACCTACCAATCCCCTTTGATCTGTATCACTATAAATAAAGCAAGCTATAGGCTCTGCCTTTGTTAGATGCCATACTCCTCTGGTGGGCTTAACCTCTCACTGCCCCTGCTTTTTCAACTATATTTCTGGTCTTTCTATTCTGTGGTACTATTTTCATAGCTTTTATTTTGCAGCCAGCCCATCCCTCCAACAGGAACCCTCTCCCTGGCTCACGCAGTACTTGAGCAAGAATATATAAGAAAGAAAAAAGTAGGTGATGGAAGAAAAGGAATTGAAGGAAAAGAGGAGTGAAAAAAGTGGTAATATAAATAACAGTCACATTTATTTCTTAAATTGAAATCAGTACACCAGGTCAGAATCACTCAGGGATGCTATTAGGTCAAATTGTTGGGCCCACCAAGATCTCTATAATTTAGTAGGTCTTGAAAAAGGCCAGATATTCTGAATTTCGAATTTGCAGGTGGTGCTGTATATGCCATTCTAAAGATCACATGTTAAAAACCACAAAAGGGCTGGAGATGTACCTTAGTGGTTGAGCCCTTGCTAGCACCTAGGTTCAATCCTCAGTATGACAAAACCAAATGAATAAACAATAAAAGAACCTCTGTAGGAGAAGTTCATGATAGATAAGGGAGATGTTTTTCAAGAAAATGAGATAGTTAAAATACCAATTATAATCGAATATTCCAGAATAATGAATATTGAGAACGGATAACCTACTCTTCTATTCTAACTTTCAGTTTCCTTCCTTAGTCTCACAAATGAGTTAGAAATTAGTGACTTGTATTAATGACATTGAGAGAATTAAAAGAAGTTTAAGGCTCTGTGTATAGCTAGCAAATGAACGCAGTAAATATAGATTGCTTTAAAAGATTTATTTAAAATGATAGGTGAAGGTTTTAGGGCCTTTGTTCCTGGTACTTCTAAGATAGTGAAGAAAATGATAAATTGTCCCATACTAAACCGATGGTGTGCAAAGAATGCTATCTTTCACGTTGGCAGGGACAGGGAACCTCTTGTAAAGAGAGATTAGCATAGTACTTTCTAGAAGCTTCAGGCTCCCTCCCACAGTTCCTGAAGAAGAAATTAGTGAAGGGGCAAGAAAAAGGAGAAAAAACAGGCTGAGGAGGAATGTAAGGTGACACCCAGGGGTCTGGGTCCCATGGGAGTTCATGGGAAAAGAGTCACATCTACTAAAGTTTCCAGTGAAATTTTATGGGACTGTAATTGGACTTCTCTCTGGTACTTCTTTATTATGCAACCAATAAAAATGGTCTTCTCAGGGAAACTAGTGAAAAAGTAGAGTTGTGCGTGCTGATTTTGGCACATGTCCAAGAAGACTTGAGGCTGATTTTCATTGATGTGGTAATTCAATAATTTCCCTCTTACCCGTATTATTTTCATGTGGTAATTTAAACTCGAGTCATAAACTTGTTTACAGTGATTAAAAATTCAATAATTGCTATTTAAACACATTATATAGAATTCAGATTTCTAGTATCTTCAGAAAAAAAACAGTATTTGCAACAAATTGGAATCTTAGAGAAAGCTCTAATTCATAAAAAATATTTTTCTTATATCCTAGCTAAATCTATCTTTATATTATGTCAAAGTACTTTTATCTGTCACTTCTTTTTGTGAACACACATATCATATAAATTTACCCCTTTCAATTGCCTTATAAATATTAAAGATGCTTTTTTTAAATTTTGTTTTCATTTCATCTTATCTTTTTGTACATTATGTTTACTCAATCTTTTCTTGTATGAAGTTTGGCTTCCACATCATGAAAAGAATGGGGTCTCTGAAGTTTGTAATTATTCCCCTAACACTGTAGAGTTAAAAACCAGATGTGTTTTAGTCATTACTGGTTTGTAATAGACATTTATTGTTTTTGTCTTATCTCTATCTATTCCCATTTTTAAGTGACAGAAATTGTCTTGGGGAGAACTCTCTTCCCCTACTATCACTGCATAACAGAGATGCACAAACTCCAATCCCTGGGAAATTGATCTGAGCTGATCAAATGCATTTTCAACAGTTGTTCTCTGGAAATACTGGGAGAAGAGTCTCTCTTTTCATGAACTTTGAGCTGTGTTGATATGAGTCTTAATTGCTAGGGGGAAACTCTGTGAAGAAAGTCTACATGAAAAGGAAACTCAACAGAAAGAAAAGCAGAGTAAAAAAAAAAGACTATTAAATGATGAAGTCCCTTGAATCTTTGAAGCTCAAGAGAGTAATGGAGGCATCTCAACTATAGGAAATGATATATTCCCTGTTTAAGCCAGTTTGGGTTGAAATTTTAATGTTGATTTAAACCAGAGTTAGAGACTAGAAATGGCAGATTCTGGAGGCATAAGGCTGGAGTCCTGCTGACATTTCAAAAATTTTCAGGATAGTAAACTTGCAATGAAATTCATTAACAATGCATTCCACACACTCACAGGCTATTGTAAATCAGGGTCTGGGCCCTGGGTAAACAGCACCCTCTCCCCTCATCTGGGAATTTGTTAGTAATTCCAAATATCTGGTCTTCCTCCTATACCTACTGAACCAGAATCTGAATTTTAAGCAAATTCCACATGTATTTGCATGCATGTTACTGTCCTTTAAGAATCTGTGCTATAAGTCTTTGCGAGATCTTGCCTTCATACTTCTGCTTTCACACTGGCTCTTCCCTCTATACTAAGAAAAATAAAACTATCCCCAGATGACTACATAGCTAAGTTCATAACCTCTTACAAGTGTTTCTCAGTTTTTACTTTTTTTTTCTATGAAAGCTAAGTTTTCTACCTCCTTACATGAGAATATACATTATTTAAGGAAAAGAATTTTGGGATATTTTATAGCATATCCCAAGCTTCTGATGGTACTGATAAAGACTTCCCTTGACAAACTTCAATCAGATCCCAATGCATGCTTTTTTGAGTTGGCCTTGACCTTGGGCTTCTGTGTCTATCCTTACCTAGTCTAGTTTTAGTAGAAACCATACTAGGTCATACTAGGAATCTTCTCACACTTTGTATTAAAATTTCTTCTGTAGCTGATCTAATTCCTCATTTTTTTTCATCATTCCCCCAGTGATCTCATTATCCTGATCTGCCTTCAGCAAGAATCCTCTTAGGTTAGATTTGCAGAATTCCACCTACCCTAGATGTTTCTTGTTAATAATTTTCCATAAAGTGACTCCCTCACTTCCACTCTAACTTACTTCTTGACTCCAAGTTGCCACTTGTTCTTGTATTCAGAATTGAGTGCATTCTTTCATATTGCTATTATCTCAACACTTATTGTGTGAATTCCGAATAAAATCTTCCTTACCATTTTAATGAATGTCAGGATAATGTTTTGTCTAAAAGAACATGGTGCTTAATAAATATTCATTTATCAATTGATTACATTCTAATACCATATGCTATAAAGAGCAATAAGATAGGTACCTACCCACATCTCAGACATCATCTTACATTACTCTCTATTTCATTTTAATTTAGATATTCTCTTCTTCTGTAGTATTTGAATACACCAAGTTAGTCCTGCCCAGGGCCTTTGTAATTGCTTTCCCTACTTCTGGATATTTTTATCCAGATCATTACATGTTATGCTCCTGTCCATCATTCAAATAACAGATCAAATTTCACAACTTCATTTATATATTTTGATACATCAGTGTACATTTTATGTATATCTTGACAAATTATTGTAGCTATTATTATTTCTAACACATTTGTCTTTTAACCTTCATATTAAAGATATAAGTGATTTATACCCTATTATTACAGCATTAGAGCTGTAATTTAGAGTCTGCATTTGACTGTGGGCTTATTTTTATCAGTGAGTTTTACACTTTCATCTATTTTTATGTCACTAATTAGCATCCTTTTCTTTCATCTTGAATTCCCTTTAGTACTTCTTGTAAGACAGGTCTGGTGGTGATGAACTCCCTAAACTTCTGTTTGTCTTAGAAAGTCTTTATCTTTTCTTCGTTTTTGAAGGTCAACTTTGTACAGTATTCTTGCTTAATTTTTTTTCCGTCAGCATTTTTAGTAAATCATACCACTCTCTCCTGGCCTTAACGTCTCTGTGCTATCCTCATTGGAATTCCCGTATGTTATTTGCTTCTTTTTCTTGCTGTTTTGAGAATCCATTTTTTGTTCTTGGTTTTGAACAGTTTGGTTACAAAATGTCTTGATGGAGTATTATTCAGATAAAGCCTAGTTGGAAAGTTTTATTTTTCCTATACCTAAATATTTATACCTCTTTTTCCAAATTTGGAAAGCTTTCTGCTATTACTTCTTTAAAAAGCTTTCTACTCTTTTCTCTTTTACAAACCACTGTACCTCAATTATTTGCTCTTTTGATGCTGATCCTCTAAACTTTCCTCATTATTTTTCATTATTCTTTACTTATTTTCTCTTCTGACCGTGTATTTTCAAATAATCTATCTTTTATTTAACATGTTTTTGTTTTTTCAGCTTCTTCAATTCTTTGGTTGATGCTTGTATTGCATATTTCAAACTCCAAGATTTCTGGGTTTTTTTATTTTTATTTTTTTATTTTTATTTTTTGGTACCAGGGATTGAATCCAGCGGCACTTAACCACTGAGCCACATTCCCAGCTCTTTTTATTAAAATATATATCTCAGGCTCCTGAGCATGGTATTATAGGCATATGCCACTGTGGCTGACTCTTTCTTGGAGTTTTGAGCTTTCTTAAAACACTTATTTAAATTCCTTGGCAGGACTTCATATATCTCTATTTTTGGGGGGTCAACTACCAGGAGATTATGCCTATTACTGAACATTTACCCACAGGAAATTAAATCAAATGTAGATGATAGTTTGTCAACCCCTCTATTACAGTTATTATTACAGTAATTACCCTCACCTGCCAGGTCTATTAATAGCTGGATGGTTCGCCTACCTGCTCAGGGAAACCACACAGTTAACTTTCAGATATCTCTGATAGATTGGAATATTTATGTAAAGACAGAATGGAAAATTCCAAAATTACTTTGAAAATTGGCTACTCTTGAGAATTCACATTATTGTAGCCTTGAAATAAGTTTAGAAAAGTAGACTCATATCTGATTTTAAAAGGCTTTAAAGGTAAAAGTTCGAAGTTCATTCAGGCTTTTAATTCTCATTTGTCATTTCATATAGATATCTAACTTTCAGTGGTCACCTATTATGTTCAGAGGGAATCTCAGTTCATATTAAGGCTCTGTAGAGTAATTCTATAATTAATAGCTGTCTTTTCTCTGAATGGAAATGGTTAAATAAGTATCATTATATTTGCTACTTGTTAGTTATATTTAAGCCTTTCTCTATAAAATTGGAAGGGATTATAGACTTAAAATTGCAAACATTTTTTTGTGTTCATTATCTCATTTTATCTTCATAGAAATTTGATAGTTATGATATTATCTATATTTTCAGCAAGAATGCTGAGAAATAGGTTAATTAGTTGGGTCATAAACATAGAGTTAAATATTGGAGTAAGTTGTTTTGTAATAAATATTTGCTAACTTCCAGTCATTTGAATGTAAAATACAGCACATTGCATAATTTAATGTATATATTTCAGAATACTGTCATATTTTCTTAATTAAAAGTCATGTACTCAAAGATTTACCATTATTTTACCAGCAATTTGTAACAATTCATTATCTTAATAGAACTTATATTCTTGGCTCATATCATTTGTAATACACATTCATATTTCAAAAACAGTAAATAGAGAAAGAATCTGAAAATAGAGCAAACTCACCTAAAATGATAGTTTTCAAAGTAAAAAGTATCTAATCAACTTTTATTGTCAATCATTGCAATCCAAATTGTATATCCACATTGTTCCAGTTGGATTTTATAGAAAACAGACATGAAATTTGTTTTAGGAGTTCAAAGATTCCAATGGATTGTCACACTTAGAAGAGAAAACTGGGATGAAGCAGGAGTTGACATTACACAAACCTGAGAAAAGTCTCTGTCTGCTCTTTGCAGGAGCTTCAGAGCAAGGATTCTTTTTGAGATGAATCTTGCCTTGGGTAGAAATGAGTGTGCCTTGGGGACCCTAACATTGACAAGGGGCTAGGAATAAGACTAGGAATAGTGTGACCTTTGCTCTACAGATAAGGCCAACCTTGAAAAAGCTAGCATCTGCTTGTTAGCCACACCCCTAGAAATCTGAAGGAGGATCTTGGAAGATCTGAATATTGCATCTCCATATGCCATGCATTATTAATCCCCAAATCAACATTTTAAGCACATACAAATCATCGCACTGGATAATTTTTTTGTGTTATATTTAGGTAAAAGTGTCCAAAGAGTTCATCACAATATGTGCTTCCTTATTTATAGATCAAATAAGCTATACTTGCTGCCATGGGTTTTTCGCAAACTCAGAATTAAAATGGATAGGTACATATGCAAATATTATCCTATACTAATTACTTAAAATTTAAATCTCAAATTTGGCCTGAAAATTTAAGTTATATTCGATAAGACAAACTACCAAAACTTAATGTATTTCAAGAAATCATTGATTGTGAGATGCAACATTAAAGAAAATGATAATTAAGCCATGACATATTGCATTTTATGACATTTATTATAAAATGCAAAAATTTCAGAGACATAAAAATTAATATATATGCATACATGTATATGTCTGTATAGATAGACAGATAGATGATAGATAAATGATAGAGAGATCTGTTATATTACCATTGGTAGCTTTGTCTGAGGAAGAAGCCAGTAAGCATTTACCCTCCCACTTTGAAGAGTCAGTGATATGTTGGACAGTCTTGCTTACATATCATCCAGAAATACAGTCTTAACCTCAGCTCCTAATACACTTTCTCTGGCCTTTTTCTTATTTTCTTCCTTCTCATTTTGAAATGTTTTGGCCACTAAATAGTTTTCCTCAATTATTACTCAGAATAAGCCAATATCCCAGTTGTCTTATAAAAACCTTTATTTTCTCTGTCATAGGTGGGATTGTATTTCATGTATGTATTTAGATAACCTGACTGACAGATACTCTCATTTCGGTATAGAAAATCTTCACATACAATTTGATGAGAGCAATAGGGTCTTCTTCTTTAGTCAAGAAGATAAATGTCTAATCAACTCACATTAATTTCTTAAATAGAACCACAAGGTATTACCTAACTTTAAAAGGCCAAAGATTCATACTTTTCTGTGTGTCAAGAAAGGGATGAAGTACTAAAAGAAGTATTTCTAGAAATCTCTGTCACAACCAATAACATCATTAGAATTTATTTCTATCTCATTTTCAATTCTTATTAATTTGTCAAAGTTAAAAAACATTTTCAAGCAATAGTTATGATAATTTTACTCCATCTTCAAAATTATTTTTTATTTATTTTGGCTTACTCAAAATTTGTAATATTATAATTATTGATATTCCTTCCACATGAAATGTAATATTTCCCAGTGGGGAGAATATTTCCCATTAAGAAAATTTCCCATAGTATACAATCATATTCTTAATTCAAAAACCTTTAATTTGAGCTTGTTTATGTCTATCCAATCCCAGTTTCCTAACTAGGACTGTTACATTTGGTGTTGACTGGATATTAAGTGTAATACTTACATAAATCAAATTGTTCAATACAACGTATTACTCACTGTGATCCTGCTGTGATATTTTACAGGACCATTCCCCTGATGTATTAATTCACAACTAATTAAAAACTGTGTTTAACTCAGTGGCACTAATGGATTCATGCCTTTATCACTGACTAATTGTGATTAAGCATGGTAAAAATAAATATTTTCTGGTATTACTACTGACGTTTTCTACTATAGTTATTAATTTCCAATCTATAAGTTAGCCCCTGTAGCTCTCTTAAAGGACGAGTGAGCAGGAAAACTGGCAGTATGTTAATGTGGCCTTTTTCCCCACACTAATGCCCTCAAGCTGTGGGCTGAATTCCATTTTCCTGCATTATCTTTTGTGGCCTGGTTGACTGGCTTTAATAAAATGTGAACAATAAATTACAGACAGACAGGTAAGTCTCTCTTAACTGTAGAACTAGTAAAACTTTAATAATTCCTTCAGTCAAAAAAACAATCAAATTTTATTTAATAAAATAAAGTTTTAATCAAGTTTTATTTGGCAAGCAAATCATTTCAGTGTGAAAATAAAGTGAAATTTGAAGTATTTATTTCTTCACATGAAAGTACCAATGACTAAAATTCTAACCATGAAAAAAAAGGAAAATAAAGTAGTGATTAAAAATTGTACATATGAAAGCTCTTAAAGCCACATGCATTATTTTCACTTATTGGAGAACTGAAACGTGGTGAACACCAAAGCCAGAGAGATCACGTTTTCAAATACCAGGCTAGTGTAAACTACTATAAACTCCCTATGCATCTTATACCAGGATTTGTTATTTATGCTTGTATTTCTGTAACATGGTGATGTTGCAGAAATCATCTGGAGGACCTTCTAGATAAAGAAAATACATGTACTGAATATTTGGACATGCAATAAATGTAGACAAAAGTTGGCACAAATCGTCTAACACAACAAGGAATCATGTAGAGAAACATACCTTACAAATCCAGCATCCATGAGAGGGATCAAATATTGAATGCTTCTTATTTGAGTTTTTGTAATAATTACGCAGATTTTTTTGATGTTCAGTAGAAATACTACTACCAACAAATCAGATTATATGCTCATAAAATTACAAATTTTTGTCAAAGTTGCAGTTTAAATTTTTAGAGAGAAATATTCATTCATGTAATTCATAAATTTTAAAAATATTCATTGAATACTTCTGTTCAAGGTAAGAAAATTAACATGGGAAAGAGGGGTTAGGAGGTTGAACAATTTTATTAAGAAAATATTAGCTTCAGAAAATAATTTTTTGACGATCAAAAAAAATCACTTATTTTCTCTAGCAATTCATTTTATCTAAGGAAGCACTACTATACCATAGACATACAGTCATATTCTCTTAATTGACTTTACAAAAAATAGGCAATGGCAAGACTTATTGTTCTTACTGTTAATGCGAACATTTATGAAGTGTCCCTTCAAGTTTCTATCACTAATGTCTTTTTTTTCTTTTTTTGGTCCTTTTTAATTATGCATGACAGCAGAATCCATCCATTATGATGTAATTATACAACCATGTAATATATCTTATTCTGTTTAGGACCCCATTCTTATGGATGTACGTGATAGTGGGATTCAATGTGTTGTTTCCACATATGTACATGGGAAATTATGTCAGATTCATTCCACTTTCCTTTTCCTATACCACCTTCTTTCCTTCCATTCCCCATTGTCTGTTCTATTCATGTCTTTAGTAGGGTTTTCTACTGAACTGAAATTATAACCTAACTCATTTCAAAAGTGTTAAATTGTGTTGATTGGGCCTGTAATTTAACTTGAACACTTTAGAAATATTTTCATCATAACACATTAAATAAAATACCTTAAGCAATTATTCAGAAAATGCATTCATTGAAAAATCTTTATTCTTCAGTATAAACTAACTAAAATATTTCCTTGTTTAGAGAAGATATTATAAGGACCTTATTTTATCTGTGTTAGAAAACATCATATGCACTGTTTAAGAATGCAGGGTTTTAAATTTGGTTTGAGAGACCAGAATTCAATTGCTTACTGCATGATTTGGGGCATACGACTTAAACGATCTCTGTTTCTGTTTTGTTATGTTTTAAATGCAATTATTAAAAGGATTTTTATGATAATCAAATTATGTAATTCATTTAAAGTATACAATGCATTATGTGAAACACAGGAAGGAGTTGATAGGCAATAACTATGTTCCTGTAGCACCAAATTATTTACACTATCAATTATTACCTTTTAGTTTCAATTTAATTTTCAGCCCATTTGAAGGAACACAATACTAAATTAGTGTTAGAACCATTTCTGCAAATTAGTAAAGGTGACAATAATACTTTGACTAAATTTTTTAATTTCATAGGCCCATTGACTTGAATAAAATAGAATTATTTTTCTTCACTTGTTCATTGTTTTGTTTTTCCAACAACATGCTTAATAAGATAAAGTACTAGGTGACTCCTTGAGATAGGACTTGCAAGGACCATATTCATTTCTTCACATACAGTGTAAGATAAAATAATCCTTGTCATCTACTTAATTATCATTGTTCCATAACATTTTCTATATTCCATAATTCTTAATACATAAGAAAAATGGATTAAAAAACAATGCAGAATCTTTATAACAATCCCAAGGCCCATTACTTACCGTTCTGTATTGCTAAAATTTAGACTTCACTTTATTAGAATGTTGTCCTTTCTCTGAAATCCCTGGAATTCATTAGAAAATTTTCAATTTCCTTCCAAAGAGGTAGCTGAGATCCTTCCCAGAGGTGAAAACCTGAAAACAAGTCAATCTCTATAGCATTTAGCAGACCTAGAAAACTGATGTCCCTCTGGCCACTGAAGCAACTGGCTCTAAAGAAAAAAGAGGATTGTGATTGGACAGTACAATGTAGTTAGTTCATCTCACAGTATTTAGCTTCATGACTGAACAGCAAGAACTGTGATGGTCAGATTTTTCCTTCACTGTCTGGTAGGAATTGATTCAGCAGCTCACATATTCTGAGTCTGAAATTCTGGATCCAGGAAAGAACTTTCTCCCTTGATATCTTCCTGAAATAAAAGGAAAAGAATGGGGGCATTTAGTAAATGGGGAAAAGAGAATCATTACTGGGTCATCATTCTGTAAGATTTTACAATAATTTCATGCTATAAATGATAGCATGATAAATGATAAATAGCTGATGCATTTATAAATATCTTGGGTCCTTATTCCAGCTATTGGTGAAGTGTTTTAATTTTGTAGGTAAATACAGTGTAGCTTTAGTTTAACATTAAGAAGATGAAAAGTATGTCTTTCAATGAACATAATATGAAATATTAAATATTTGGAAGACTATTAACAATAAAATACATACTGTATTTCCATCATAGAAATTTGAAATGCACAAACATAAAAAGTACTGATAACATATTCTATACAGGATAATATTACTTGTCAAATATTACAAAATAGAAATTTCTGTGGAAAGAGATCTCTAAGGCAAGTATTCTTTTGACAATGTTTTATCCTTAATGACCATTCTTTTTGAATTTTAATAATTACCCATAGTATAAGAATCAAAAAAGAAAAAAAATCTCATTATTTAAATAGATGTAGTAGAATAATAAAATATGATATTTGTTTTATTGATGTGATGAATTCCATTGTTTTATTGGTCTAACATGATAGACTTTGTCATAGATAATCTATAGAGGACTAAAAATGATCTCAGTTATTTTCATTTTTTAATTTTAAAATTCTTTCTAAATAAATTTTAATTTCAGAATAGTTTAGATTTACAAAAAGTACACGTAGTTACCATGTACACCACACCCAATACCATCTATTATTTTCATCTTCTATCAGTAGAGTGCATTTATCACAACTAATGTATATGTAACATGTACAACAGTGATGCTATATTACTATTAAGTAAAGTTAACTTTTTATTTAGATTTTCTCAGTTTTTAATTTGTTCTTCTTGAAATCTTGTTTTTTAACATGATGTTTATTTTTCTGTCCCACGATCCCATTACCACATTACATTTGGTCTTCAGATCCCCTTAATCTCCTCTAGAAACTGTCCTCTGTGACAGTTTCTCAGACTTTGTTTTTGATGAACTTGATAGTTTGGGGAGTATTGGTCAAGTACTTTGTAGCATGTCACCCAAATTCTTTATTTTTTTAAAGAAATATAATAGCCCTCTCTTATTCATGGCTTTCCCACCTCAGTTTCTATTACCTGTAGTCAATCATGGTCAACTATGGTCAAAAATATCAAATGTAAAATTTCAGAAATAACTCACAAGTTTTAAATTGTGCACAGACCTTAGAAGTATGATGAAATATTATGTCATTTATCTTCATTCCACCCAGTACATAAATCATCCCTTTGTCTATTGTATTAACCAATAAGTCACTTACTACCTGTCTGGGTTATCATATCAACTGTCACAGTCACAGTACTTGTGTTCAAGTAGTCTTTATTTTACCTTATAATGTAAGAATAATGATGCAAAGGAGCACTAGAGCATTAAACATGGGCAGACACACTAACTCTGGAACTATGTGTCAACACTGGAAGGCATATAAAAAAAAACTTAGTAGTAATGTGGCTCAGGCACCCATTGGGAGGTCTTGGATTATATCCATCCATGGATAAGAGGAGACTATTTACTGTTAACCTCACTTACAAATACTGGAGGATTTGACTATTATGCTAATTTTTACAAATGCAGATATTTTATCATGCTTTAGATTTTGAGTAGTGTTACCTTTGTAAAAATCAAAATGTGAATCATAAATAGGCAGAGAGCCAGATAAATGTCTTCATGAACTAATTTACACAAAAGTACTGCGAAAGACGGTAAAATAGGTGTAATCTAGAAACAAAACAAACTAAAAGTCTAGATAGGCATTAAATCAATGGATTCCTTGGGAAATTGCAACCTTCCTCAGGATCACAACTGCAATTAGTTTATACAGAAATTAATAGACTGAAATAAATCTTAGAGGCAACTGATGTCCTACTGTATGCTGGTGACATATAAGCACATATATTATAATTTATAAGCCCAAACTTGGAAATAGTCTTTCCCAAATATTTATATAAAACCAAATTTCATATGCATTTAAAATAATTTTTAACTCCCTCTTTAGTTTTCCCCTCTTTCAGACCAAATTTGATAAGCAAATATTTCTAGAATAGAGACTACTGATATTTATTTTCCAGGGTGTCAACTGCAGAGCCAATTTTCCTTCCTAGGACCTCTCTATGCACCCAGTTAACATATCTATGAGGTTGGGGGAAGTTTATCTTGCTAAATTCAAAAATACACATCCATGTATTAGTGGTAAGTTAAATACTAAATTTACAAAAATTCTACATAGAAGATACATAGCTGAGCCTGGCGCAGTGGCTCAAGCCTGTAATCCCAGCACTTAGGGAGGCTGAGACAGGAGAATCGCGAGTTCAAAGCCAGACCCTGTCTCTACATAAAACACACAATAGGGCTGGGGATGTGGCTCAGTGGTCGAGTTCCCCTGAGTTCAATCTCCAGTACCAAAAAAAAAAAAAAAAAAAACCAGATACATAGCTGTTGAAATTTTTCAACTTGGCTCCCTAAAAGTATGCCCTGAAAATAAAATAAAATGTTAACATTCTAAGAAAAGAGATAATTCAACTTAGGTAAGTCATAAGTATAATTAAATATTGAATGTGAAAAAATGATATTATGAATGGCATTATAATAAGAAAATCAGAACAGTTATGCTTTGATGGTATTAAAACATACTAATTATTTCTATAAGGACATATTTAGATAATATCAGATTTGTTATCAATATCAAGACCTTCAGCATCATAGAAAAGCTATTTTCACAAACTTATAAACTAGATGTAGATATATTACCAGGAACAAAGTGGCACGAAAGTGGTCTTTGCTAATAATGTAGACAAGGAATAGCTTCACTGAAACAGTGGCATTCAGAAGCAGGGTAATGTTCTGTAGATTGTTAAGAGGATTGGCTTTTAAAGTAAAGACAACTGCTCGGATTAAAATGGCCATACTACCCAAGGCACTATACAGATTCAATGCAATCCCAATTAAAATCCCAAAGGCCTTTCTTATAGAAATAGAAAAGGCAATCATGAAATTCATTTGGAAAAATAAGAGACCGAGAATAGCTAAAGCTATCCTGAGCAAGAAGAGTGAAGCAGGAGGCATCACAATACCAGACCTTAAACTTTACT